>ML808918.1:80469-94003 GCA_009831015.1 Picea engelmannii | reverse complement strand
AAAATAAAGAATGGGTCCCAACAACGAGGCCATGTTAGGTACCCAAATACAAAAGATACACTGAAATAAAGTGAGGAAAGAGGGAAAAAATCATGGGAAAAACTCCCCCTCAAGGTACAATGTATGTAAAAATAAGAACTACAATTGTTAGGAAACTGTGTCCTTCACTCCAAGACGAATTTTTAGAGAATGGAAATTTTTCTCAGTGAAGGTCTTGGTGAAGATGTCTGGCGTCTTTTCTGGTGAAGGACATAATTGTATGTCGATGATCCCCTCGTGTACTAAGTACCGGATGTAGTGCATGTGGATATTGATGTTCTTTATCTGCTACCTCTGAACTAGATCTTTGCAGAACTTTAGAGTGATCTGGTTGTCACACTAGATGACGATTGACCGATGAAATTGAATGCCCAACTTTGTGAGAAAATGTTGTATCCACATAGCCTAAATGGTTATGTTAACTACTCCTTTGTACTCTACCTCGGCTGAATATAAAGCAATGGTGGCTTTCTTCTTGATCGACCAACAGATAGGCCCAGAACCAAGACTGAGTGAGTAACTAGATGTGGACTTGCGATCAATGCTATCACCAACCCAGTCAGAATCAGTAAACCCGATGAGATCTAATGTAGAGGCTGCTGCACAATGAATCCCAAAGGTGTTGGTGCCTTGTACGTATCAAAGGATACACTTTTCAGCCTTCCAATATAGCTCATGCATCTCCTGCATGAACCTTGAAACTGTGCCAACTTCATAGGAGTGGTCTGGTTTGGAGTGTGTAAGATACACCAAGCTCCCCACTAGCTGTCTGTACAGTGTGCTGTCAACTAGTGGAGTCTCCCCTCCATCCTCAAGTTTGAATCCTGATAGGAAAGGAGTCGGAGTAGAATTGCAGTCTGTCATGTGAAATCTCTCAAGAAGATATGATGCATACTTGGCATGAGACAGTTTGATGCCTAATGCATCCTAAATGATCTTGAGTCCAAGGAAAAAGTGTAGTGGACCCATATCCGTCATCAAAAACCTGTCATGTAGAATCCTCTTGACTGCAACAAATGCTAAATTCAAGCAACCGGTGATTAGCAAATCATCAACGTATAAAACTAAAAGTAGAAGTGAATCAACCATCCTAAGCATATAGACATTCGGGTTTTATTTACAATGTACAAAGTTCTGTGACAACATGTAGGAGTCCATATTGGCATACCATGACCTCATAGACTACTTGAGGCCATACAGAGAATTCTTCAGTCGACATACCAAATATGAGTCCTGCATAAATCCATGGGGCTGCTCCATATATATCTCCTTAGAGAGATCACTGTGAAGAAATGCATTCTTCATGTCCATCTGATGGACTTCCTATCCCTTAGCTTCCGCAATGGAAAGTGCTAATCATATGGAATCCATCTTCACTACTGGAGCAAAGATCTCATCATAGTCAATACCATGCACCTGCTGAATGCCTTTGGCAACAAGCATGGATTTGTATCTTCTAATTTGTCCATCCATTGCACTCTTGGTCCTATAGACCCATCTGCATCTAAAAATTTTCCTCCCAGAAGGAAGGGGAATCAGATCCCAAGTCTAGTTCTCGAGGAGGGATATGTACTCCTCCTGCATGGCAGATTCCCAAAAGGGATTTCCAGAAGCCTCACCATAAGACCGTGGATCTGAAGACTGAACCAAGAAAACAGGCCTAGAGGGAAATGGTTCAGTGGTAGTGAGTGCAACAAGAGGCTCCTCAAAATCATATCGAGTCCTCCTAGTATCGACTGGATCACCAACAAGATCCCCTGCATCCTAAAGAGTAGTTTGTGCCCACTTGGGCCTTTGCTCTGGCTCTACAATTGCATCTGGATGCTCTGACTCTGCATTTAACTATATTGAATTTGAATCATTTGAGTCCTCTGAATCAGAACTCTCATCTGAATAAGAGTCAACATGTGCATGCTCATCATCTCAAACAGGTGGAAGAGTGAAGGTGTCTACATGCGGCTGCTGAGGTACATGCGAGACACTTTCCTTGAATTGGAAACTATGCTCAATGATGAGACAATCTGAGGAAAGATCAATAATCCTATATCCCTTCACACCGTCAGGGTATCCACAAAAATACACTGAGTTCTCTGTGGATCAAGTGCCTTCCTCTTTTCAGAGGCAATCCAGGCCCATGCATGTGAACCAAAAATGTGAAAGTGGGTCACTTCCGGTTTGAGGTCGCTCCAAGCCTCATAGAGGGTCTTATCCTTGAAAGATATATGGGGAGATATGTTCTGGATGTATGTTGCATACTTAAGTACTTCAGACCATATTCTCTGTGGTAGTGACTTTGCATGCAACATACAAGATTCCATCTCCTTTAGAGATCTGTTTTTCCTCTCAGCAACTCCATTTTGCTGCAGAGTATAGGGAACTGTATGCTGCAACTGAATCCCTGCCTCATGGAAAAGATTATGGATCTCATGATTGACATACTCTCCCCCGTTATCAATTCATAGGACTTTGATTTTCTTTCTGGATTGTGTCTCAACCAGGGCTTTGAAATATTTGAGGTGTTGAAAGACCTCGGATTTTTGCCTGAGAAAGTAAATCTATGTAAATGTGAGAAATCATCAACAAAAATGAGAAAAAACCTCGCTTTGTTGATAGATGGATGTGGAAAAGGACCCATAAGGTCACTATGGATCATATCTAAAGGTGTAGAAGCTCTCTGAGACTTTCCTTTGTTGAATTTCACTTGAGGATGTTTTCCAAGAACACATCCCTCACATACTCCCTTGGAGAAATGAATGTCTGGTAGACCATCAATCAATATTTGCTTGCTAATTTTTTGCATGTATCTAAAGTTCAAATGTTCAAACCTTTTGTGCCATATCCTACTACTTTCATCAGCATGAGAAAGCAGTAAAGCATAATCTGGTTCAATAAATTCATAAAATGTATACAATCTAGACTGATGATTTACCTCATCGGTAGAAACCCTGGAGTTGGTTTGCACGTCATATATTTCCACTGCATTTGGTGTGAATATGACTTTATTTCCGGTGCTATAATTTTTCATTTGATACACGAAGAGAAGGTTGATGAAAAGTTTGGGAATGTGCAACACATTCTCGAAGCTTCCGTTGGTGAGTTCGATCCTTCCTTTGCCGGTGACTTCGACTGAAGAGTTTTCCCCCATCAGAATAGGAGGAACTTTGCATGCATCCAATGAAGAATAGACTGCTTTTGAGGCAGCCATGTGATGTGATGCTCCTAAATATACGATCCAAGCATCGAGAGAGGAGTTGATGGAAATCAAGGCATGGCTAGAATTGCCTTTCTTGGGATTCTGATCTTCTGGCTTCTTCTTCTTGGCACCCTCGGGAATGCAATCTCCAAGGTTGTTTTGTTGAAGTATTTGAGTCATTAGATCTATTTTTTTTTCATGCATGCATATTCTGGATGGAATCCTTTGTGAAAGTATGTGCATTTCTCCCCTTTTCCCCTTTGGATCCAGAGGCATTGGTGAAGAGATTTGAGTACCCTTCCTTCTTCGTATTTGCATGAGCTTTCCTTTTTCCTTTATCTTTAGATTTTTGATATTGATGGCTGCCATATTGTATAGTAAGTGCATGTGCCTTTGGGCCTTTGATTTTTCCCATGTTGACAAGCTTGGTTTGCTCTTGTGTCAAGGATTGGATAAATTCCTCAAGAGAAGGCATCTTCCAGGTGGCTCTAGTGGAAAATATGACTGAATGGAATGTGGACATGAACACGGAGAATTCAAGACCAATTTTGGAGAGAATGGTGAGAACCATTTGTTTCTCCTCCTTAGATTTATCAACCCCACAAGCTTTGAGTTGCGACAGTAAATCCTTGAATTTTGTAAAGAAATCTTGGATATTGTCGAAGCATTTTGGATCCAATGTGAGAAATTCCACCTCCAACATGTGTCCCCTCATCTCATCCTGTTTTACAAAGAGCCCTTCCAAGGTGGCCCATGCTTCATTGGGATTCTTACAGGAAGATATGTGAAAAAGGAGATCGAGAGAAATAAGACTGCAAATTGTTCCGAATGATTCATCCATTCGATTTAAGTACTTGGATTTTTCTATTTGTATTCAAAGTTAACCTGTAAAATCCTATGGTTCGAAGATGTATGAATATTTTCTCCTTCCATGCAAAGTAATTGTAAAGTGTAAGGATGAATTCTTTTGGGAAATCCATCTTTTCCCTGTCTTCAATCTTTTGTACTTGCAAAAAATTTTGGTGTATCTTTTGCTTAGCAGTTCGTCAGCTCTGATACCATGTAAATGTGTTGAACCTACAAAAAATATATATATATAGAAAATAATACACACATTTGCAGAGAGAAATTGAGAAAAAAGGAGAGAAAGAATAAAAAAATTCTCATTAACCGTAATGAATAATGAATAATTTACACATGATATACTCTGTATAACTCAATGAATGTGCATTGGAGGAGAACCAATGCACCATAGTGGTGGTCTAGAGTGATCCAGACACACACCAATAGTTATGGGAGTGAACTACCACCTAGTGTAGTCTCTCATGCAGTTATGGGAGTGAACTGCCACCTAGCTGAGTTAACTAGTCAACCAGTCTTCAGTTAACTGACTGAACAGAGTGTAGTGAGGAGTAGATCAAGGAATCAAGGGTAATGCGCCAGTATGGTGATGATCCCAAGGCAAGTGCAAATTATAATGGTGATGATCCCAATGTTGCATGGTGACAAAACTAATGCAACATCTAGACTCAACTCAACTAGTCGAATTGAATTGTCAACTGAAAGAGAATATTCTCCAGGTGGAATATTCTCCCCTAAAATATAGGAGATTGGATAATGACTAATTATGACTAATAAACAAGGAAAAAACTTAGGAAAAAGAAATTCTAGGTGTGTGTGAAGTAAATCCAACACAAATGATAGCCTAGGGAATGTGAATGTGTAAGTGGTGGGATCAGGATCTCGTGGCTGAGAATAGATCAGAAAATGAAGGCTTTGGGCTCCTGTAACAGAGTGTGGAAGTTGAGAAAAAGGGGCTATATATGGATGGTGGGGCCACAATGCCACCTCATTTGTACCTGTCACTATTTCTGAGCTGATGAGAGAGCTCTGAGGATATTTTGAGATTGCAGGAGCATGAGGCTATGGATTTGGGAGCAATGAGAGACAAGTTAGTGGCCCTATCATCTTGTACCTTGTGATTTTGATAGTTTTTAGGTAGGGACAATAAGAGTGGTGGACCTTTATCTGCAGAGTAGCCGTGGCAGGGAAAACAATGACTAGTTGACTGCCTCCTGGAGCTAGAGGCCCCCCAACTGGTGGGGTGCCTCTGACTGACTGAGGACTTGGGGGGGGATCTCTAGGGGAACCTTGAGTGCTGATTGTTTTATGTATATGGGTTTATGGGCCCAATTTTGTATAGGGTATAGGATACCCATTTTTGTACTCATAGGGGTGATGGGATTCATGAGCCTATGGGAAATTGTATATCTATTTTTGTAAAACATTGATGACTTTGATGATGATGATGATGATATATATATATATATATATATATATATATATATATGAAGGATACATTTTTATCATACGTGTCTTTATGTTTTGTGTATATGATGTATGATGTCTATTCTATATGTTGGCAAATTTATGATGTTGTGTATATGATGTTGTTTAATGTGATAAATTCCAATCTAATACTAGGTTAGCCATGTGATGTGCTACTTGATTGAGGTTTATTGGAATATGTGCAAATTTGATGGAATCAAAGTTGTGAGTTAGGAGTCTAACTTGAAGGTATTTGCGAAAGAGGCAAGGATCATGAACATGATACACGTTGTTGAGTTGCATGACGACAAGCTGGGAATCTAACAAAATGTTAAGGTGATGAATGTGGTGGTGATTGGCCTCGATGAGGATTCCATTGAAGACGACATATTCATCTTGGTTGTTAGTGGTCGGGCCTAAACATATGCCATTAGAGTGGAGTAGGATATGTGAGGGGGTATAGATGACCCAAGCAGTCGAAGCGAAATTCTAGGTGCAACAACTAACACCGTCAACATAAATGATATGGTGGGATGATGGATGATACATCTGTCAATAAAACAGGTGATAGATTAGACACCAGGAGTGGTCGCAGCAAAGAATAATAAAAACTCTACAAATGTGTACAAAGAGAAACCTAAGGTAGGGGGGATATGATTAGGCGTAGAACTTCTTTAAGTACAACCCGCGGACGGGTTCTTTGAGAGGGTGGCCTTATGGAGAGGCCAAGATGTAGGCGCCTTTAGTGAGGCAATGCTGGATGATGAAGGGGTCGTGCCATAATGACTCGAATTTCCCATGGCCCAGAGTGTTGTGGGAGATATCATAGGCTAACACGAGATCACCTTTGTTGAATAAGAGAAGGTTGACATGGTGGTCGAAGGTGGATTTGGACCATCTTTTGGTTTCCTCATTATGTTTTAATGAAGATCGATGGTCTTCATCAAGTGAATCTAAGGTCAACAGGCGCTGCTCAATTGGAGCAGTGTCAGGTAAGAGCTCTATGGGAGTGCGTAACGTGGGGATTTCACACTCGATAGGGAGGGTGGATTTGATCCCATGGACGAGGTGGAACAATGTAAAACCGCTGGTAGTTTTGATTGCCGTGTGATAATCCCATAGAGTGGAAAACAACATATGATGCCAACTGGTCTTATGTTTGTTGACGTTACATTGTAGCATGGTTTTGAGGACTTTATTGACAACCTCGACCTATCCGTTGGATTGAGGGTAGTATGGGGAGACAACCTCATGGGACAAGTCTAATTTTGAGGAGAGTTATGCAAATATATTGTTCTAAAAATGTTTACCATGATCAGAAACTAACTGTTGTGGGACTCTGAATTGGGTAATGACATGGTTGAATAAAAAATGCGTTGATGTGTCAGCAGTGTTGTTTAAAGTGGGCATGGCTTTAGCCCATTTGGTAAAGTAATCCACTGCCACACCAATATAATTTTTCCCATTACTGGATGCAGGATGGAAAGTCATGAAGTATATGCCCCATTTATAGAAGGGGCTGGCTATGATGACTGGGTGTAGAAGAGATGGTGGAGCTTGTGCTTTGTTTGCATAAATATGGAATTTTTTGCATCGCTTGACAGAGTGGATGCAATCATGAAACAAAGTTGTCCAGAAGTATCTGAATCAATATTTTTTTGGGCGTTGGAATACCTGAGAGGTGACCACCGCAAGAGCCGTTGTGGAAATCATTCAAGACTATGTCAGCTTCATCGATGATAAGACATCACCAAAGGATGGTATAGACCCCATGTCAATAGATAATGCCTTTGATAATGAGGTATCGGGGGGCCTGATGGTGAATGCATCGACGATCATCTCGAGATAGATGATACCCAAAATTCTATGTCCGAAGGTAGACGAGGAGGTCACCATACCAGGGGTCATCGGAGGGGATGAAGAAGAGGTGTTCATCAGGGAAATCCTCATTGATGAGGGAAGCTTTGGCATCCAAGGGAGTAGAGAAATATAGATCGTTTTCTTGGAGGATAACAATCCATCGAGAAAATTTTCCATTAATCTGTTGATGCCTAAGCAAGTACTACATGGGGTTGGAATCTACTACGACATTGGTAGTTCGAAGTAGAATATAGTGTCATAGTTTTTGGACTGCGAGGAAAACTGCTAATGCGAGTTTCTCATCATGATTATATTTCAAGGGTGGTCATGAAAGGTTTTTACTAATGTAGTAAATCACATTTTCACTCCCATCATCCCCTAATTGGATGAGGACTCATGCAACTAAGACAACCGAGGCTGATAAGTAGAGGATGTAATTGCGATCGTAGTTTGAGGGACTGATGAAAGGGGCATTGGATAGGGCGGATTTTAAATCATCAAAAGTTGTTTGAGCATGTTCTTCCCATTGAAATGGGATACATGTCGTAGTATGAAGAGAAAACCATGTGTGCGAGTAGCGTAGTCTGGGACAAAGCGATGTAAAAAGTTGGATTTTCCTTGTAGGATATACAGTTGGCGTAAATTCCTAGGTGGTGGAATTTCTTTGATAGATTGGACCTTGAGGGGGTCCACCATGATGCTTTGTTGAGAGACAATGAACCCAAGGAGGCATCTGACCAAGACGCAAAAGATGCACTTGAGGGGGTTCAAGCGGATATTATACTAGCGACATCGTTGGGAAATGATGCGTCGTTGTCTAAGTGTTGGGTTCACTTTTTGGATCGAGCAGTGAGGTCATCCAAATAAGAAAGGATGATGCGAGAAAGATCATGAAAAATGTATGTCATGGCCTGTTGGAATGTAGCACCGAAGTTTTGAGTCCAAAAGGCATGACACAATAAGCAAAGGTACCCCAGGGGGTTATAAAAGTGGTTTTGTACTGATATTTCGGGTGGATTTGAATTTGATTATAGCCAAATAACTCGTCCATAAAGGTAAGTGCCTCATGGCCGGTGCAATCATCAATGATTTGGTCGATGAAAGGGGTTGGGAAGTTGTCTTTGGGGCAAGTGTGGTTGAGATCATGAAATTCTGTGCAAATGTGAATAGTTCCCTATTTTTTGTTAACATGGACGAGGTTGGAGACCCAATAAGTGTACGCAATGGGGTAAATGAGCTCAACAATGCGTAACTTGTCAATTTTGGCTTTGATAGCCGTATATTTGGATGGGTAGAGGGGGCATTTCTTTTGAATAACATGGGAAATATTTGGCTAGGTGTCGATTCTATGTTCAACTATAGAAGTATCAAGGCTAGGCATCTCCGTATATGACCAGGAAAAAAATTCCCGGTATTCCTGAAAAAGAGTTTTGTAAGCAATGATTTCTTTAGGGGAGCATGCAGTGCCAATGGTGATATATTCTATGATTCTTGGTTGGATGGAAATGTCAATTTTGATAGTGGGGGAGATGTTGGCCATGTTTCCTTCTTTAAAAGAATTAGGGGAAGGGATAGGGTTTTTAAACCAGTCTATATGCCCTAAAAGAATGAAATCCTTGGTTTCAATTGCACACAAGGAGGCTTGGGTAGGAGGGTGAAAGGCCTCTTGTGAGAAGAAAAGTGCTCAATGATGGAGCACATTCCATGGGAAATCAGGGGTAGTTAGTTCCTCCAAGATATCTTCATCGTAGTGGAAAATATGATAAGATAGGGGATCTTGGGAGATGGCAGGGGGACCCAACAACGAGTAAGTGTTGTTGTCTTTGGAGGATGAGGACATAGAAGGGATATCGTGTACATGGTGTGATGGATCTATTGACATGAATCAAATGTCACGATACTGTAGATGGTACCTCATTCGCATGGAGACTGACTAAGAAACATAACGAATGTCAGTGATGTGAGCATTAGTAGGGAGAGCCTGAGGGGGCTTATGCAGGGATGTGTGGTGTACTACGGCTAATGTTTGGAGGAATTGAGGTAGAGATGGGAAATGATGGGTGTAATGGCCATATTATGAGCATATGGCACAAGCAAAATTAGTTTGTAACCCTTTCTTGTGTGCGGGTGAGGACTCCGTAGTAGCAGCTGAAGTACTTGGTGGAGTGGTAAGAAATGGGGTTTCTTTGGGGAGATGGATAAGATTGTGCAACTTGAGAAGAGTAGGACATATGTTAGTGGGGTGTCCTTCTCTTTTGAGTAGTGCGCAAGGAGGTTGATATTGGGGATGGAGCAGCGTTGTGGGCTCGTTCTTCCTTCTTTCCCCCCAGTGGAAGTGGTGTTGCTGCTAGTTGGGGGTGATGGTGGTGTGGAAGGAGCCTGTACTGGGATCTGCATCGGTAATCCCTCTGTCTGAGGAGGGAGAGATGGTGTTGGAACCACATTGGGTGGATGGAGATACCATATAGGGATGGTGAGCACCATGTTGGGAAGGGTGAGAGTAGAGACTACCTAGAATGCTTGGACTCCAGGTGGGGGGTAGAAGAAGGGGATTTGGGTAATGGCTTGGGGGTCTGTCTTCCAAACTGGGATTTGCCCCTGGACGGGGGGGAAATCCAGGACAAGTAGTTCGGTGGCGGTTTCATGGAACTCCTGAGGTAGGAGTTATCCAACTAGTGTAACTTTGATGTGGGGAGGGGCCTCCTTGAGAGGAGTATTGTCTCCGATATCAGTTTTGTTAGAGGAAAAAAAACACACTTGTGCTGAAGTGGAAGGATGTAGAAGAGGTGGTGCTCCATGATAAGTCCCTAACAAGGATGGGGCCTTGAATATTCTAGGGCCCATGTCAATGACTGAAAAATCATCCGAGCTAGTGTGGACTAGGGGGAGAATATTGTCAATGTTGGCGGAGTGATTAGGTTCATAATGTGTAAGTTGGTTGATGGTGACGATTTTCCCGTTATGGGGGAACATCATCATACGAAACAGAGAAGAGGCTACAAAATTCATAACATACATGTAGCTACACCCAAACAATATATTTTAATCAAGTGGGACGTCAATAAATTCAATGTCAATCAAGACGGTTTTTCCCCCAAGTTCTATGGGGAAATTTTGGAAGAGCCCTTCAGGGGATGATGGTCGACTGTCATAATCTCTCAGGGTGATGGAATATGGTCCTAGATCTCAGGGTGATGGCAGAGGTGGTTGGGGTAGAGTCGGGACAGACTTAGCATTGATGACTGCGAGTTTGCAGAATAATCTCTTCCTCGTTGGTAAGGAGGATATTGTTATCGACTGGATTTCCAGGTTGATTAGGACCTAGATTTTGATACTTCCCCATTTGTGGTGGGGAAGAGTTTATCTCTTGTTGGGTATTCATCACACCCTTTTGTGGAATAGGGTTTTTCAACACGGCTGGAGGTGGTGGTTGCAAATAATGTTGTGGGGTCTGCTGAGGGGAAGCCGCCGCTGGAGGGTATTGAGTGTTCATGGATTCTTTCATCCATTTGAAATCGACAATTTGGGGGAAGTGGTGAGTATAATGCCCATACTCACCACATAGAGTGAAAGGGAAGTTAGTTCTAAGATTTTTGTTCATCCCTTGTCATGGTTGATGATTATTGTTTCCCCCTTGGGGGTTTTGGTTGCCTTGATTCTGATTTCCCTCAGTGGGAAGGTTTTGTTGGGGGTTATTTCCTCTTGGTACTGGGTTGTTATTGTTTTAGTTTTTTCCTTTCTTCTTGGCATTATTCGACTAATGGGACAGATTTTCTATATTCAACTGTTCAAAAGCATGAACTTGTTGAATGGGAGAGGGTTGAACAAAATTAACACCAACATGTGGTTGTCCTGGTGGAGGAGCAACTTTCTAGGGAGGACCAGGAAATGGAAAATATGGATTTATTTGTGGAGATGATCCATATGGTGTGTAGGAAGTTGAATTACTTCCACCACTGTTGGGTTTATATGTGGGTTTTGGGGGTGAACTTGTACTTGGTTGAGAGACCAGATGCATCGTGGGTACCGGTGGGGGTACCCCCAATGACTAAGAGGGACCAACAAGATATGATTGTTGGTGACTGGTAGGAGGGTAATAAGACATCCCTCCATATGGTTGAGGATATTGATTTACACCATAAGTAGGTAATGGGTTTCTATAAGGGTTGTGGGGTGTCATAGAACCAATCAACCCATCCACAGCGTGAGAAAACCAAGGTTTGTCTTGGCCAAATGGTAGGGGTCTGGGTGCTTCAGGAAATACTGTATACAAGTAACCCGACTGAGCATATATGAGGTCAAATTGATATAACTTGCTGATGGCCTCCTCTTTTGATTGAGGAAAAGTGGATGCTACATCCTTGGCAATCATAGGGGCGAGTGATTTGAGAAACCAATCGAGACGTTGTTCTTTGGTGGTTTCTACTTTACACAAACTACTTCGTCGCCACCATTCATGGATGTGGTTGGTGATATGGATAGAAATTGTTTGTTTGAACTCAGAGAGAAGTTCTAAAGCAGTGTCATGATGAACTCGTAATTGGAAAAAGGACAAAAAGACCTTGGTCAATGATTCAAAGGTCACATGAGACGCTAATTTTTCGCCCACATACCATTTGGCTGATGAACCAATGAGAGTTCATTGAAATAACCTTAAGCAGATGGAATCATCCATGATGTTGTTTGAAGAGCACCATAAGTGGAAGGTCATAACATGGTTGGCGGGATCTTGCCCTGGTTTTCCTTCAAACTTCAAAATGTCTGAAGGTAACTTGGTAGGCATATTGGGCCAAGTAGCATCATTCAAAATGGGATCATTTGTGAGTTTGGTTAAATCAAGAATGTTGAGGGATGCCAAGTATGGAAAAGTGAGATTTGGCGGAGGATTAGTTCCAGTCATCATGTGTGTAGGTAATGAACATGTCCCTTGAGAGGGATTTGGTGAGGGTGTACCTCTTCCTTGAGAAGAATTGTGATTCCCACCTCCTTGTGAAGGAGAACTAACAGATGGATTGCCTTGGGTTTTTGACCCAAGAAAAGTGGAACCAAGTAAAGTTGATCCCAAAATAGTAGCACTCACGGGGGTGTGAGATGGTTGACCAGTGAGTTGGAAAGACTAGGAACTCCTTTGAGAATAGGAGGAAGATTCTACAAGCGTCTAGAACGACGAGGATTCTGTGGGTCCCCTATGGTTCCGAATAGCAAAGTGAATGTGTGTGAATGGTGACAAGAGAAATAAATGAACAAGTGCTTTTATAATTTTGACCTTCACAAAGTAGTATAACTCAAAATTGCATGTAAACACATCATACATAAATCAATTGTAAAATAAACAAGCATGTGGATAGGTGGATTTTGTCCACGTGGGGGAAAATAAAAAAAATAAAAGATTGTGTCCTAAAAGACCTATCGTTCTTCCTCTCAATTTATCACTAGGCCTTCCAATAGCACTCGACAGTGGGGTCTGAAGACACCGAAAGAGGAACTAGTGAAGGTTGAAGTAGTCATTTATAATGAGGGGTAGAGGGTGCATATCATGAAAGAGCTGGCAATATTTCCCAATATCCACACAAAATCCGACCAAGGTGAAATTGCAGCCCACAATCTCCACCTATGTAGATATCCTAATTTTGGACACTAAGTACCTTAGTCAAAGTGCGACATTTATATTTTTGTCCTCATAAATGGGTCACGTGATGGATGCCCTCACAAGAGTTGAGTGACTCTAGGAGTGATGCATAGAACAAACGAACCTTGGCCTTCAACCCTTCACGGGTATCTATTTATGGATAAATTCGTGAGTGCAGACACAGACCAATCTCCCCAGATCCACCTGGATCTGGAACAAAACGTGACAGAATACTACTCTTTCCCTAGATCTAGATATTGAATGAACTAAGAGAAATGGATGATGGACATACCTTATGAACGCTCTCCTTTAATCTCTGTTGTTCCTTGCTCTGCTCCGATTCTCTTGTGTCGTTCCAATCACAACAACACAAACCAATCACAACAAAGGCATTAATATATTCAATATCTAGTCTATACATGTGATCAAGGAATCATGTAATAAGATGACATCATCATTATGGGAAAGGGACATATTCATGTATT
>ML808918.1:45711-66903 GCA_009831015.1 Picea engelmannii | reverse complement strand
TCTGGAAAGTCAGTATTTTGCCAACCATTCGAACTCCAACTCACCCTTCTAGAAGATTCCTTCTAGAAGGATCGAGAACTTATTCATTTTCTTCCTTTAGAAACATGTTCGCACCCTAACCATTGACACAGTGCGAGAAGTTCACAATCAAGCTAAATGCAACCTGCGGGAATGAAGGATTTTCGCAGGCGAGTATATATGCAGCCTGCGAACTATTTCCAAAAATGTGATTTTGAGAAAATGACAAGTGTAACCTTCTTCAGGAAAAAGTTCTTGATGAAGAGTTTGATTTTCCATTATCATGACATAATCATAATATCATCTTGATAACCAAAAATGTGGATAACAGTATCTTCCTGCCTTATGGTATAGGAACACTTGACTTGGAGGATTTTGAAGGATCTCTATTCTCAACTTCTATCGTTTCAAAATGTCAGAACCTGATAATGGGGGGTTATTTGGATGCTTACCCTCGAGATCCTACTGTTATAACCCTAAATTGCACCATACATGCTTACCTGGCATCAGACCATCTCAGATCCCATATTTTCCAAAGCACTACTGAACAACTCTTAAAAAAAAAACCTCTTTTATAAGGGCCCACGCGCCCTACTCCATTATTGCATGCGTGTACACGCTAGTTGACCTAAAACAACCCGCGTGGACCGACAAAAGCACGAAAAAAGGAAATTTGTCTATGGAACACACAACTCTGGGTGATTTAAATGAAACTCCCGACCATGCATGGTTGAGGGTTCGTCCAAATACCTAGCTTCTTCTAGCCTATAAAAGAAGGGATAGGGGTCCCATTTGGAGGAGGAAAAATATAGCAAAGAAACTATTCCCATTTGCATATTCCCATTTTCCCAACCCTTTAGCCATCCTTGTGCTAGAAGAGATACAAAGCAAAGAAGTTGGAGGACAGTTGAAGAGGAGCCCAGGATCAGGTTCGCGGAGCGGTGGCTGGTCTCAATTTTTTGTAAGTTGATTCATTCAAAGTAATAAAGAAAAGGATTTTCCCATCCCAATTCATGAGTTATTCATAGTTTGATAAGTACATGTTTGAATTTATAACCCGTTAGTCTATAGGTAATATGCATGTGTAGTCGTTTCTTGTCTTATATGCAGGTCAACTTTGGAAGGAGAACTATGAACAAGTGATCAAGTGCAAAAGAGGATCGACATCAAACACTCAGAACGAGGTAGGTTGATCTGGCCATGTATTTACTAAAAATAAATGGGATTTAAATCTAGGGATGAAGGTAGAAAGTAGTTTTTCTCTTGGTCATATCTGCATGCAAAGCATAACCCTATTTGCTAGTCCGTAAGGAGATTTCCCTCACAACAAAATTGGCGACCATACTGGGGAAGTCTCTAGGGTTCCTGGAATTTTATTTTTTGGGTAGTTTTTAGAAAAAGACTGGTTTTTCTTGCCTATTTTTTTTTTAGTTTCTGTAAAGTCTGAGTTAGCAGAGAGTCTGGTTTCCCATACCAGCTATCTTTGTTATTTGCTTGACTATGTTTTTTCGAGACCCACAGAGGTACACACGACCTGCATAAGGTTTGCACACGTGTACCCGTTCCCTACTCTCTCACAGCCCGCGTGTGAACGCTAGCTGAAGAAGTAGTAGTAGTGTGTAGAGTCCAGAGAATTTTTGAGGCAATCATCCTCTTCCCTGTCAGAATCAGACATTCTCAGGGGTTTTCTGGGATTCTTTCTAAGTCTTGGTTGTTTGAAGTCTTGTCTAAGATTGTTTTGTTTCACAATTTTTTTCCTTACATTATTTGTTTTTTTCTGTTAAAAAGAGTGTCCAAGCCTTCAAGGGATATTGGTTATCAATATCAGTGGTCTCTTCTTGGTTTGAGCTGTCTATTTTTATTTTTTCTCAGAGTTTAGAGATACACGCGTCCTGTACAAGGTCAACCCACATGTACACGCCCTCTGTCTCTATATAGCTTGCATTCACATGCTTGCTGTTGGATTATCAGTAGCGTGCTTGTGCATGATATTTTTTGTTGAGGGTAAGGAAATCATCCTTTCCCTTGATGAGAATTATACCTCTCAGGTTTTTGAATCTCTGTCTTAGCAGACATTAGCTTAGGAATAATATTACCCCTAGCTTTCTTTTTCTCATTTAAAAGTTGTCATAAAAAAATAATTTTTTAGGGTTTTTAGACAAGTGTGAGAGTCATTTTTTAAGTTGCTAGTGTGTGATTTCTTGAAGTGATTCTTTGCGATCTGCGATTAGGCCAGAATTGTTTTTATTGGTTTTTGCTTGTTGGTATTTTTCCTTTTTTCTTTATCAAGCATTTAAATAAAAAAACAATCTCTTTTCATTTTCTTGTTTGGTTGAAGAGTGTGTTTCTGCATTATTAGCCAGGGAAAAGTCATTTATTTCATAAATTTTTGTAGTTTAATTAGATCATAAATAGCTTGTAGTCAAGTGAAATTTCTTTTGAGTTTGCTGTCCAAAATCTTAGAAAATTAAAAAAAAAAAAAATATTTTGAAAAGTTGTTGAAATTTTGCATTAAGTAAAAGTTTTTTGTTTCCGGATTTTTTATTCATTTTTGATTTCATATTTTACACATCATCAATTTCACTTTCATACCCCTTGACATAAGACAAATCCATAAAATTAACGCTAAAGATAAAATTTATTAGACTTTTATGTTTGCAGGGTTAACTAACTAGTTCAGGATTAGGGCCTTGAATTAGGTTGAGCATAAACTCTTCAAGGCCATTTAAAATCAAACATTGGAGTCTGAGTTAGGGAGTGTCTATGTCCAGTATCGTGAAAGTTATCTGGGACCCCTCTCTAACACAGGGGATAAACATGAGGTCATGTGCAGAAAGGTAGCAGAGATAACCCCTCCAAAGCTGGACCAATCGTAGTGGAGAACACATATAGAGGGCTTGTTTTGGGATTCCGTCGATTGCATTTTCCACGGGGCTTCGTGGGTCTCAAATCCATTCAAGGGCCTCAGTTGTCTTTCGGACCACTTGCTTTCGATACCCTTGATAGGTTTCGGGCTCGATACCCTGCTCATTGTGGTCTACCTGAATTTCGACTGTACCTGCCTGGTGACTGTTCATGCACTGGCAACCTAGTTTCCTATCTTTTTTAGGGACATACAGAGGTGACTGTAGGGGTATACCATGGTACCTAAGACAAACATCGGGCCATGCTTTGTAGAGTATACCTGGAGGGTGCTTCCATGTTCGAGTTTCACTTGCACCGGTAAGTTGCTCTAGTGTTGGTTGTTGTAACTGTTCTTCCAATTAATTGAGTGTTTGCCTGTCTTATCTTCTAGGGACCTTTTTAGTGTGTGTTACTTTTGAACGTTTAGACTACCCTAGAGTGTCTTTGATATTCTCACATAGTGGAGGATCACAATATCTTTCGGTCACAAAGGCTTCTTGGCCTATCGCCGGTTACACTGGAGCCACCCCCGCCACCATTAAGGCGAAAGCTAGACCAATAAGGGTCTTTTGAAGCGACTGGGTTACAAGAAATTGTGCTCGACCAAAATCCGGAGGAATCGACCATTTTAGACCTTGAAGTGAATGCTCTTGGCCCGGTTGAAACCCCAACCACTGATTTCTTGGCACCTTTCATCATACCAATTCAATTTTATGAGTGCCAAACAATGTTACACACATCAATGGAAACAAATGATGTTTCTCCTTCTGGGAATTCTTCAATTCCCACTACGGTTGTCACCACAGGAGAGTTTTCACCTCCTAACCCACCGTCACTGGTCCGAGCCACCATGGTCTCGACCGCTTCTACATCGCACAGTGGTCTGATCCCATCTTTGGCGGCGGCCACAACCCCTTTCACACCAAGTGCAACAGGCCCTCCGTTCTCATACGGGATGCCTAGTTCAGGTACAAGTCCTGTACTTTCCTACTCCACTTTACAGACTTCAGGTCTGGGGGCAGGGAGCTCTAGAACTCCTTTGCAAGGTCACATGGGGGGCACTCCTGCTCCTTTTAACACTTTCCCTTACGGAGGAGGTCATAGCCCTCCTTCGTCCCCTTCACTCGGTGGTTCACATCAACAATCCGTCGGGAAACCTACATACCATAGTTTATTTGGAGCAGGGAGTCAAGGACCTCCTTTGCATAATATGCTGGTAGGTTCGACACTATTTTCTTTGGCCAAAACGTTTGGCAAAAACACCTTCTCATCAGTCACCTTCCCGACCGGGGGCAATCCCAGTTTTGGACAATCTATTCTTGTGCAGGGTACTATTCCTGCACAGGGGGAAAACCTAGGAACTTCTTTTGCATCAGGGCCTTGGAATTCTTGGCAGGGATCCGTTCCCTCATCTGGAATGCCTATCTAGGGTAATTATTTCCATAATCAATGGAACCCCAGACAAACTACTATGCCTATCCCCACAGGATCGACATGGGGAAACCCTTCCCAGAGTCCTTCGAATATAATGCATGCCCAACCATCTATGTCCTATTTGGGAAATCAACTGATGATGTCTCCACATATGAAAAATCCATACGCTGGCCAGGGCCATGGTTTCTACCAGAATCCAGGCCAGCAGCCAAAATTTTCTTGGCAACCTAGTGCCTGTCAAACTCTAGGCCCCTTTTTCCCAGGTTATCACCAACAACCCAAACTACCTTTCCTGGCGACTTTGCACTTGCCAGATTTGACAAGGTTGTTGAATGACCCTATGTGTCACGATCTGTGTTGGCCTCCTATGCTGATGAAGTTTCCTTCGGACATTCCAAAGTTCGAAGCCAAGACTAATGAAGATCTAGGAGATCATATGAATACCTTCCATCTTTGGTGCTCATCTAACTCATTGAAAGATGACTCCATACAATTGCGATTGTTTCAATGTACTCTCACTGGGAGTGACACGAAATGGTACATTGAGATCGATCACTCAAGATACTCTTCCTTCAGCGAGCTGGCAATGGCTTTCCTAAACCATTTCCAGTTACCTGTGAGATACGAAGCTGGCATAGAGATTCTGGCCAATTTTGAACAAATGACAATGGAACATATCTCTTATCACATCCGAGAATGGAGACACCGGAAGAGTCTAATTAAGGTGCCAGTCCCACCATCATTCTTGCTTGAGTGGTTCCTTAAGTATTTGGTCCCGCAGTTATCCAAAGACGTCACAATGTCGGGAGTATTCTCCGAAGAAGATGCCATCATGAGAGCTCAACAATTTGAGCTCATATATTATCAATCTGGTTTATTATACAACATCTTTCCATATGTGCCACGCTCAATACTAGATAAAACTAGATAGAGAGCTGGACCACATGCCGATGGTATTGTTGGTTCAACACAAACAAAGCCCGCTGAGCAATTGACGAAGCAGTTGCAACAATTATCTATACAACACACAGCGGCTAGCCAAACTACTACTTTGGCTGTTCCCCCTACCAAAATGTTAGAGGTACACACAATGCAATCGACTAACCCAAAGGCCACCCAACAGCCTGAAGGAAAGAAAAAACAACGAAAGAAGGGTAAGGGGGATAAAAAAACTACTGATAATGCTGGTGGGGACAACATTGAAAAACATAAGGCGAGGTATCCATGTAACTTGTGCACGGAAGACCACCCGACCCATCTATGTCCTCGGCTTGCAGAAGCCTAAAAGTTTGTAACACAACAACAGCCTGCTGTGTTAACCAAGTTAACCAATCCATTTCAACATGGACAAAATCTAACCCAAGCCTCTGCAAGCATAGAAGGAGGCAACCAAGAACCCTGTCCGCCTCCAAACAACCCCGTGTCCATGAACGTATATATGGTGAGGGGTGATGATTTTATATCGACTAGAGCGCATGACTATAGTAAACTGAGCACTTCTTAGAAGGGTAAAGAAGCTGAACTCCCATCTCTTCCTCTATAGATTGAGAAGACGTTGGGTGAAAAAATGACACGCATTCCAAAAGGTGCATTCAAAAAAGCTTCTCATAACCCAAACGCAAGGGCCGCCCAAAACTACTCTGTGGTGGAAGATTTATCACAAACCCCTTGTGCGATGTCCACTTTGGAGGTCCTCCGAAGATGCCCTTCCCAGAGGAAATCCTTGTTAACCTCTTTAGGATCTACCAAGACTTGTAATCCGAATACAATTATGCTGGATACAACCAACTTAAAACCTCGTCTTCCTTACCACATAGTGTTTCAGATAGTAGCGGCTTATCCCACGAATTTTTTTTACTCAGAATATCTTCTGCATGGTGGTTGATGAGGGCGCTTCGACATGTGTTATGTTGTTGGCATGTTGGAAGGCCATTGGCCAACCCGTTTTGTCTCCGTCACCTACTCTCCTCACTGCGTTCGGCGTTCTTTCGTTTCGACCACATGGTATCGTTCCTTCTTTCCCCGTGCAGTTAGGAGGGAAGACCGTGTGTGTCGAAGTAGAGGTAGTCAATGCTCCCCTCAACTATAACATATTGTTAGCAAGGAGTTGGACTTATGCCATGCAAGCTGTGGTTACTACAGTTTTTCGAGTCTTGTTGTTTCCACACGAAGGCCGGATAGTGACCATTGATCAATTGTCCTTCTCTAGACCTGACCCTACTTTGGGGGCATCCACGGTCCCGATGATTGATAATCCTCAACTAGGTGTCGTCAACGTAGGGGTTGGTTTGTGCCCATCCTTGATGGGTACCTTCAATTACCCACCCCCTCAAGGTGATATCAAGTTTATATCCAATCACCATAAGGTTGGGATTTTTCAATTTTCGTCATTCCGCATGACTTACTTCGATAATCCATGGACACTTCCTTCCCCATCGACCACGATGGATGGGACAGGGCATCTGGGCATGTCTATGCCCTTGTCCGCAGCTGAAGTATCATACTCTTTAGTCCAACAAACTTCAACCCACACTGATCCAGCTCCTGCACAAGAGTTAGATCCACTTCTAGAGCCTATTTGGGCTCAGGGTTCTCTTGCTCACACCGATTCATTAGACTTAGTCTTGCCCTCTGATGAAGCAATAATTGAAGCAATGACTAGTCTGGATAAACCCAGGGAAGATCTTCATCACAGATCATACTTCCTCCCAGCGTTAATCCAAATTGAAGCGGGAGAATTCATCGTGACTATGATGGGAGATCAGTCTTGTCCTATTAATCCCTTAGCTACACATGAGGTTTATGCTGAGGGTAATATGGAAAATATCGCTGCAACCTTACCAATCAATATCTCCCAAAACCCTAGCGTCGTGGAGAATGTCTTCATCGAAGTGGACTGTTCCCCCAAAGAGATTCAAATATACACAGATCTTTTCAAAGAATTCCGCGACGTTTTTGCCTGGTCTTATGAGGAATTTCCAGGTATCGATCCAAAAATCATTGAACATGAAATCACAACGTATCCTGATGCCAAGACGGTTCGGCAGAAGCTTCATCCAGTTAATCCTAAGAAAACAACAACCATTAATTTTGAGGTTGAGAAATTACTAAAAGCCGAGTTTATCTATCCTATCCATTTGATCCAATGGGTGTCAAACCTCGTGCCGGTCAATAAAAAACAAGGCACGATTTGTGTATGTACCGACTTCCATGATTTGAACAAGGCCTGTCCCAAAGATAATTTTCCCACACCATTCATCGACCATATCATTGATGAATGTGTGGGTTGTGAAGCCTTTTCTTTCATGGATGGTTTTTCGAGATATAATCAAATTCAAATCAAACCCGAAGACCAACACAAAACGACATTCATCTGCCCATGGAGTACATTCGCATATCGTAAAATGCCTTTTGGTCTAAAAACTGTTGGAGCCACCTTTCAATGGGCCATGTATTTTTCTTTTCATGACCTCAAGCATATAGTCGAGGCTTATCTAGATGATTTAGCATCATGATCTTGCAAGAGAACGGATCATCCCACACACCTCCAACTTATCTTCTAACATTTTCGCTACTTTCGGATTCGCTTGAATCCAAACAAGCGAAGCTTCTGCGTACTATCAAGACGATTGTTAGGTTTCATAGTGTCAAAACATGGATCATGGTTGATCCCATCAAGTTTGAGGCAATAATTCAGTTTCCCCCCCCACGCAAAACCCTTCAACTTCAGAGTCTACAAGGTAAGGCAAACTTTTTACGATGCTTCTTCGCCAACTATGTCGAGATCACCAAGGGATTTATGCACTTACTGAAGAAAGACATTCCCATTTATTGGGACGATGCTGCTCAACGCTCTTTCGATGCATTAAAACACGCCCTCAAAACTGCCCCTCTGCTCTGGCCACCTAACTATAACGAAGATTTATTATTATATCCGGCTACAGCAGAATCAACCATTGGCCTGGTTTTAGTTTAGGAATATGACTTGTTCTCAGAATACGTGATCTATTACCTAAGTTGAGGGCTCGTAGGACTGGAACTCAATTATTCTCACATCGAAAAACTTGCGTTGGAAGCAGTTCATGCTGTTCAACGGTTTCTTCATTATGTTCTGTTTCGCAAGACCACCATCATTGCTATCGTGAATCCATTCCAGTACATGTTGACACGATGGGAAATAGATGGAAAAATCAGTAGATGGATATTCATCCTCCAGGAGTTTGACTTAGACTTTGTTTCAGCAAAGTCTAAAAAGTCACTGGTCTTTGTAGAACTTATTTCGAAACTTCCGATTGAGTTAGGTGACGTGGTGACTGAAGAATCGCATATCCGGGGAGATATGTTTTTGATCACATCTTCAGATCCCTGGTATGGAGATATACTTATCTATCTCTAGACTATGAATTTCCCCACCACTGCTTCTCGTGATGACCATCCATGCATACGCCATCAGGCTAAGAATTATCTCATAATCGATGATACATTATATCAGAGAGGTGTAGACTGCATCCTACGTCGATGTCTCACTCATGAGGAAGCAGTTATCGTGCTTAACGATTTCCATACCATATCTTGTGGCGGTCATTTGTTTGGGTTGGCAACAACCCAAAATATTATACAAGAAGGTTACTTCTGGCCGACACTTATCAAAGATTGTATCGAATCAGTCAAGAAGTACCATCCGTGCCAAATCTTCTCTCGGAAGATGAGGGCACATCCCGCTCCCATGTTTCCTGTCATCACAGTTGGTCCCTTCACCAAGTGGGGGATTGATTACACTACTTTCAACCCTCCTTTAGTAAGGGTGCACCGCTATATCACCATGGCAATATACTACTTCACAAAGTGGGTCGAAGCTATGCAAACGTTTAAAGATGATGGAGAGACTGCAAATATCTTTTTATTCAATTAGATAATAGCAAGGTTTGGCGTCCCGAGGGAGATTGTCACTGACCATGGAAGTCACTTTCAGAACCAAATGATGACTAAGTTAACATCAAATCTTGGGTTACGGAAAGCATATTCATCACCCTACTACCCTCAAGAAAATGGGCAGGTGGAATATGTAAACAAAACTCTTAAGACCATTCTACAACGAACTATCAACTCAGCCCAGTCAGATTGGCATTTGATGTTATACTCGACATTATGTGCTTACTGAACATTCGTTAAGAATGCAACCGGTTTCTCACCTTTTTGACTCGTTTACGGGCTGGAGGCAGTCTTGCCCATCGAATGTCAAATCCCATCTCTAAAGTTGGCAGTACAATTATTGCCAGACACTTCTCCACTTGAAGAACGATTAGTATACCTTGAGCAACTCAATCAACAACATCGTGATGCGGCCTTGGCCAATGAGGCTCACAAACATAAGGTCAAGTGTCAGTATGATAGGTCTGTTCATCCTTGGATTTTGTCTGAAGGTGAACTTGTCCTGGTCTATGACCAAGATAAGGACCCCCTGGGGGCAGGAAAATTCAAACCCATGTTGTTCGAACCTTTCATCATAAAAGAGGTTTTAAAAAGGGCGCTTATCGTCTGGTTGATTTTGAAGGGAATCCTTTGGTGGAGCCTAGAAATGGGATCTACCTAAAAAATTATTACTCATAGGGAGGTCACTGTGGTTAAATTTTTGTAACATATGTATAGTCTTTGTACTATTACTTTTTAGTTTCTTTTAGTATTATGGACATGTCTTTGATACTATCTTTCATCACTGTGGCAGATGTCAAGTGATTCTGAGGTGTTTGTTGGGTATGCAGACGGTGTGAGTCGACACACTCAGAGGCTTGCCTCCGTAGCTTGGGTAATATTTACACCTCAAGGCCAATTATTATCTTCCATAGGTATATGCTTAGGTGACACCACAAATAATGTTTCTGAGTATAGCGCAGTTATTGCGTTGCTTCATGACGCTTTGTCATTGGGTATATCTCATCTTCGGGTCTATCTCGACGCTCAACTGGTTATGTCTCTATTAAAAAGAGTGTACCGGGTTCATGATCTAACTTTACACTGACGAATCCTTAGGGTACGTCTCTTAGAACGAAACTTTGATTATATTACATATTTTCATGTTCCTAGGAGATTAAACTAAGTTATAGATACTCTAGCTAATCAAATTTTAGATTGGCATCTTGCACACATATGAAAGAACATTAACATAAGCATGTAAATACGTTTTTGCACACATGATCCATAAGACACAAAAGACCAAAAAACCATATATAATATCATAAAGTAACCAGAGTACATAGATGGATGCAAGTGCCTCAAAAATAGGACCGATATCGAGTCACAAGGCTTATGCCATCAAAAAATATATACAAGTAGTTCTCATGGCACATCAAAATGTTTAGCTAAAGTCAGGGCATGTGGGCCCTGTTATACTGGTCCACAACATTGGCTAAACGTCGAAACAACCGGACCCATGTCCGTGGTGCCCCCACTGCATGAGGCTGCATAGATGGTGGTAGGTCCTCAATCTCTGCCATCGGGACCGTGCGAGTGAGCGTAGTAAAGTTACTCTCAACCCGTCTCAGTACCTTCTCAGCCTCCTCGGCTCGAAGATCTCCTGCTACTACTGGTCCCCCTGCGGCGGCAGGTGCGACCCTTGGCCGAGGACGACGCCTGTTCCTCGCACAGTTAGCGGGTCGCACTAGTCCCACATCTGCACACAATGAAACAAATATCCGTCAAATACTCTGGCATAACAAAAAAAATGATATATATAACAAAACAACATAAAAAATTACATATACAACAAAAAAACTACAAAGGTGGAGACTTACCCATCTCTCCTCGCTCCTCACTAGGAGGTACTGGTATCTCCGGGTCTCTCGAAAAATCAATCCCGGCATAGGGGTAGTCCTCTATAACCGGGATCTGTCATGACAACCATGCAAAAAAGTCATCATTGAAGGACTCATTGGTCCTTCCACCACCCCATCACGGCAGTAGTACTGCCCATATACACACAACAGGAAGAGAGGCCTGATGTCCTTGTACCACTACTCAAGGACTAAATCTCGGAACTCTCTAAAAAAAAGAACGAACACAGAATGGTCCCGAACCCGAAGTTCCTATGTGTCCGCAAATGAAAATATGTTGATTGCCTCTTCATACACTCAAGAAAAGTGGTACTCCAATCAAAAAATTGTGCATTTAATCACTAGACTGCACAGTTCATCTGTTCATGGGACGCTTGATGTAGATTCGCAGAACCAGTAATTCGCCCGATAAGCAATACTATCGCCTGTAGTGATAAGTTAGTGATCTTGCTTATGGGCACCTGCATGCTCGAGTGTACTGTATCAGCTGCACAATATAGACCTATCAATTCCTCTATGTTATGCAACCCTGCAGGAAAAGTATGGAAATTGAATGGTTCCCCTCTCTTAGAGAGGCCAGTCAAAAAGTAAATGTCCTCGACCGCGGGCACTAGTGACTGCCCCTCTAACATGAATGCCTCTGCATCCGGATGCCAGTAGTCAACCAAGGCATTCAGTAGCCTAGGTTTTGCCTGCATAAAAGGACATAGAAAAAACTTGAGTAACCCACATTACATCAACGTAGCCACATCATTGGGGTCTTCCCCAACCAACTCATTCACCTCTTCATGCTCTCTTTCTCTCCAATGGACATACATCATGCAAAAAAAAAAGGTTCTGGAGAGTTAAAACCTTGATTTTTGTGCCTTTTTCATTCCATAAGGGGGCCCATGCATGCTGTAATGGTGACAGTCGTGTGTACACACATGCAGAGTTTAATCTACCTGAATGTACACGTGGCCTGTCCTGAGACAACCCGCGTGGACCTAGGGATGACTTTTTAAAGGTCGATGCCCCCCTAAAAAATGAAACCCAATGCATAAATAAAGACATAAAATGCAATATAAGGGAGTTTGTACTTACTTGGTCCAGACAGAAGTTCGTTTCGTCCACTATATCTCCCGGAATCACTACTTTAATCAAAGGGGGTCTTTTGGCTCCAGAGTCAATTTCCAAATCAGCAATGGTGATAATGAGCTGCCAACTTCTATTTATAGACTTTTTGGCCTCTTTTTATCATTGTTTTGGCCTCCCTTATCATTTTCTTTATACCAAAAACCATTTAGAGTGATTCAGGAGTTGCATAGGAGGGATTTGATCGGGTATTGGGACAAGTTTTTTTGAGTTTTGAGTATTTTTCGACGGTCCGTGGAAAATGTTTTCGACGCTCAACTTGAACATATAGGTTAGGTTTCTACCCTGATTTGTGTATCTCGTTGCCTTTTTCCTTTGCCATAGGATCAATCCCATCAGGTTGTGACACAAAACCATCATCTCTACTTTAGAAGTGTTGCAACTTGGTGGTAGAGCTTATCGAAACATGGATACCCTAGGTAGATCCTAGTTGCATTTTGGAATTCATGCTGTCTCTGAAAACACTATAGGCTCGGGAGTCCTTGTAGTTTTTCCTGAATATGAGTTTGAGCCTCATTTGCATGATTCTTCTTCGCTCTTGACCTCACCCTCAGGACTCCCAAAAAATAACAGGTCTTCTTTTAAGCCCTTTTCAGACCCTCTAAATATGAAAAGATTGTTAAGCGATCTTGTGGCCTTTCATGCTCGTTAAACTGAAATTTGAAGTCACGTCTGTCTGATGGTAGTTTACCCCTTTTTCGGTCTGGAAGGTCAACTGTACGAACAAAGGTATATTCTATGGAACTTCAGCTCTATAGAAGAGTACTCTCAGGTATAATTTTATCCCTTTTTCGGGCCGGAGCGACTAAACTTATGAAGAAGGAACCCCCACAGAGTCCATAGTTAAGCTCTTTTCAGACTCCCTAAAATTGAAAACATTGTCGAGTGACCTTATTCTTTCAGACTCGTTAAATTGGTCCAAAAGAACATTCTTGATGGAGTCCATAGTTAATCTTTTTTCAGACTCCTTAAAAATGAAAAAATGGCCGAGTGATCTTGTCCTTATCACACTCATTAAAATGGTTTTGAATAGACATCTTGTCGGTGCTAGTTTATCCCTTTTTCGAACCGACTAGACTATCTTCGAAAAAGGTACCCCAATGGAGTCTCCTTTTATGTTTTTTTTAGAATCTCTAAATATGAAAAACCACCGAGCTTACCTTCTCTGGGCTCGTTAAACTAACATCGAAGGAAGTTACCATTGTTTGTTTTGTTAACTGCATTTTCATATCTTATACACCAGCCTTGTAACAGTTTGCTTCTGCGTCTTAACACCTTGGCCCCCGGAGGATTTTTCCCGAGTATAATTATACTAGAACATCATTCTTGTCCTTGTGCCTTGAACTTGTATGTTTGCAATATTCATTCCTCCATTGTAATGTAACATTCCTTTATTCTTTTTCCCAAAATTATTGAAAAAAATAAAAAAATAAAAAAATAAATCAAATATACCCCAAAAAGAGGAAGGGAAAATTATTTTCTTTATTGGCAGCATAATGAGTCTTCCTAGGATAAATAATATCTATCTGTTTGTTCATCAAACTATGGGATGTAGTACGACCTTAGGAATCTTTTCTCGCTATATAGAGTTGTGTCCTCCACCGTTTGGTTATCCTTCCAAACATATGGAGAGTTTGCGTTGCCTCCTGCTTCGTAGACTTATGATTAATGCCATGTGCCTGAGTCTCATCATTTTTCATGCTATTGTCCAAGGGAAGTTTGTCACCAAGCCTGAGTCAGCCCCTCTGCAGTTTTTCTCTTGCCCTCATACTCGACCATCCTGAATGTCCAATCAAGTCCTTGTTTGAAATCAATGAAGCTTTCAGTCTGATCATCAATTCCATGACCGACGAGCTGTCGGAGACCTCTGGGTTGTGCAGTCGTACACTCATGTTACATTCCTACCCAAGTTTTGGATATTTTGAAGTAGTTGCTCGAGCTCTGAAGACCTCATCTCCAACCATCAGGCCGTATCAGCTTCTAGAAGATGGATACTCTATATGTATATCTTTTTGATTTCGAGATGTAGCTCCATTGTGTATTGTTCGCGGCTACTCTTTATATAGTTATATGACATGGATCTACAATGTATTTGATTGGTAGCCATGATTCTATTTTATCCTGAGCATGGGTATGCTCACCTCGGTGAGACATTTGTTATTTTGCAGATGGTGCCTCTCGGTTCCTGATCCTTGGGCTCAATCGTTCGGCACATTAGTAAATATTGGTAATGTATTTCGGCCATCAGATGCTCTTCTGACCTCACACATTAGGGGGCATTTGTAATAACCCTAAATTGCACCAGACATGCTTACCTGGCATCAGACCATCTCAAATCCCTTCTTTGCCAAAACACCGCTGAACAACTCTTTAAAAAAACCTCTTTTATAAGGGCCCATGTGCCCTACTCCATTATTGCACGCGTGTACACACTAGCTGACCTAAAACAACCCGCGTGGACCGACAAAAGCACGAAAAAAGGAAAGTTTCCAATGGAACACACATCTCTGGGTGAGTTAACTGAAACTCCCGGCCATGCATGGCCGAGGGTTCGTCCAAATACCTAGCTTCTTCTAGCCTATAAAAGAAGGGATAGGGGTCCCATTTGGAGGAGGAAAAATATAGCAAAGAAACTCTGCCCATTTGCATATTCCCATTGTCCCAACCCTTTAGCCATCCTTGTGCTAGAAGAGATACAAAGCAAAGAAGTTGGAGGACAGTTGAAGAGGAGCCCAGGATTAGGTTCGCGGAGTGGTGGCCAATCTCAATTTTGTGTAAGTTGATTCATTCAAAGTAATAAAGAAAATGCTTTTCCCGTCCCAATTCATGAGTTATTCATAGTTTGATATGTACATGTTTGAATTTCTAACCCGTTAGTCTATAGGTAAGATGCATGTGTAGTCATTTCTTGTCTTGTATGCAGGTCAACTTTGGAAGGAGAACTGTGAACAAGTGATCAAGTGCGAAAGAGGATCGACATCAAATTCCTAGAACGAGGTAGGTTGATCTGGCCATGTATTTACTAAAACAAAATGGGATTTAAATCTAGGGATGAAGGTAGAAAGTAGTTTTTCTCTTGGTCATATCTGCATGCAAAGCATAACCCTATTTTCTAGTCTGTAAGGAGATTTCCCTCACAACACCTACCTAGACTAAAAAATTTCTTTTGGCACCTCCTGTGGAGGAAAATTTAGTGCGTTCTTAGAAATTTTTTAGATGTGGTTATTGGGGTCATGGACCAATCTCGTTTGAATTAAATGGGCGTGGATAAATTCCAAAGAAGTAGTTGAATCATTTAGAATTCCTTTGAAGTACTTGTGGGTACTAAAAAAGAAGTCTTACTTCAACCTCAACTATTCTAATAGAAATTATGTGTGTGAGGAGTGGCTTTGTGTGCAAGAAAGTGAAAAGTGTGCAAAATATTTTTAATAAGTTAAGTGTAAGATTGTAACATGTGGACTTCCTGTGGTCCTTACAAATCTTCTTACCTATATTACTATGTGTCTTTGGTACAACCTTGTGGAATATTTAAAGCCCTAAAGAACTAGAAATGTGGATATATGGGTTCTTACTTGTTCCTTTAAACTTCCTAGAATGTTGTATATACTAAGAAATATTTTGAAAGCTATCCTAGGATTGTATACATGTGGGCATGTATGGGCCCGTTACTTGATCTTTTAAACTTTCCTAGAGTGTTTTCTAAACTAATAAAGTTTTTAGAAACTATCCTAAGATTGAAAACATGTGGGCATGTATGGGCTGTAGTTCTGACAGGCGTGCAGAGGGAACATAGTGTGCAGAATGCACAAAGTAACAAATATTGTGGCACAAACAATGCGCATCTATGTGCCTTGAAAGCTGCACACTTCTTGTCACACGTCGGGAAAGAAATTTCCGAGTGAAATTCTCTCACTCTGGCTCTGAATTTTGACTTTAGAAGGTTGGACTAGGTTGGTTTAGGTACCTTCATGTCAAACCAATTAAAAATAAGTGCTCTCAAGACTTAAATAAGGAGGAATTTGATACCTTTCCCTAGTATGCTCGCCAATTTGTTGTGTTGGTTTTGTCACATGGGTCAACAAAAACACCACACTTGCATGCTTAGTTAAGTCATCTAAACAAGACATAAGTTTGTGAGTTGATTAGATAACCAAATACACATGAAAACAAGGAAATAACAACTAAAAACAAGTCAGAAATAAAAGTTAGAGAAGCTTGAAAGAACTAGAACCATGAAAAGAAAAAAAGACCAATATATAACAACCAATGGATCAATATATTGATAGTCTAAACACCGTAGAGAAAGGAAGGGAATTATGAGTCCCCTCTTCCTCCTTGGGAGGGCTCTTGAGTTTGAACAAGGGGCCTTTTACATAATTTAATTATGGCAAGATATAATTGGTTCACAGTTTGAACAGGGGGCCTTTTAGGGCACTTCCTAGCCCTTGACCAGCCTCAAAGATATATTTTTCTCAGATATGAGTGTCAAATCGTGTTGGGGGTCAAACTAGAAGTGGTTGAGGGGCCGACAAGATTCATAAATGTGCCATTCATAGTAGTGTGTGACTTTTCTCGTAGACAATCGTGCATATTGCACACAATGCACCCTGAGGCCTATGTTAGCATGTGCACTCTGTGCACTGTGCGCGTGCTCCCTTTGGTGAATTTGCGCACTTTGATTTTTGAACCAATTATATAGTTTTTTTCCTTTTTGGTGGAATTTGGTGTTGTAGGTGGACTAATTGTTGCTGGCATTGATGTGTTTCTTTAACGATTGTGTGCAATGTTGCAGACAATTTTTCAGTGATAACACCTTTGAACAAAACTTTCTAAAAATTGGAAGTAAACTTTGGTTCTCTATCTGAAACTATTGTCTTAGGAACTTCATGTAGCCTAGCAACTTCTTTCATATATATATACAATATTTTCTACCTTGTGTGTAGTCTTTGCGGGAACAAAATGTGTTTCCTTAGTTAATTTATCCACCACCACCATGATGGAATCATGCTACTTCACTGTTCTCGACAGATTTGTAATAAAATCAATCATGAAAACTTCCCACTTCCATTTCCAAATGGAAAATGGTTGTAGAAAACATGATGGATGTCTATGCTTTTTCTTTACCTTTTGACATTCTAGACATCTGGCTATGTACTTAGCCACTTCCTTTTTTCATTCCTGGCCAAAAGTATTGGCTTCTCATAGCTACAATTGTCTTATGATATCCTGGGTGCCCGACATATGACACATTATGCATTTCCTTCAGAACTACATTTTTCAACTCACTCAAATTTGACACATATACGTTTCCCTTTTACATGAGAATCTTGTCTTCTTTCAGCTCATAAAAATTATTTTTTTGTTGAAAATTTCCTTGTTGTAATGTATCTTTTATTTTTAAATATCGTTGATCTAAATTTGTTGTTGCAATCATTTGATATTTCAAATTATTCATGTACATGCTAATGGATCCAACATGCACTTCATGAGATCTCCTTCTGAGTGCATCGACCACTTTCTTTTCCTTGCCCTTTATATGCTTAATTTTGAAGTTATATTCACTTAGAAATTCCAACCTTCTATTTTTTCTTTCCAAACAAATGATTCAAACCAAAATGGTTCATTCTTAGGTCAAATTTATTACCCATGAGGTAATTTCTCCATATTTTTAATACCACATGATCCTTTTGAATAAGAACTACATCGAGCCCTTCCTTGAATGCATTGGTGCAAACAACAAAATATTCATTTGGATATGCAATCTGCAATATTGCTTCACTTGTCAATATGTGTTTCAGTTGTTGAAATCTCTCTTCACACTTGGGTGTCCATTCAAATTTCACTCCCTTCTTTTGTAAATAAGTGATTGGACTTGCAATCTTTGAAAATCCTGTTATGAATCTTTGGTAATAACTAGAAATACTCATGAATGATCTGATATCTATCACATTCTTTGGTATTGGCCATCCTTTAATGGCCTCTATCTTCTCAAGATCCACTGCTATCCCATCTACTGAAATTATATGCCCCAAGTAGTGAATCTTATTTTGATAAAAAATGCAATTACTTATCTTAGCATACAATTTATGTTCTCTTAATACTTGTAACACCATTATTAAATGTTTCTCATGTTCCTCTTCAGACTTAGAGTAGATGAGTATATCATCTAGGAACACTATTACAAAATTTTCTAGGTACTCCTTGAACTCTCTATTCATCCGACACATAAAAACTATTGGGGAATTTGATAGTCCAAATCATACTACCTTGAATTCATAATGCCCATATCTTGTCCTAAATTATATCTTGATGATGTATTCTTCCTTTATCCTTTCTTGATGATAACCTGATCTCAAGTGAATCTTTGAAAATATTTTTGCACCTTTCAGTTGATCAAACAAATCATCAATTCTTGGTAAAGTATATTTTTATTTATTTATGGTGACATTATTTAGCTGTCTGAAATCAATACACAACCTTAGGGTTCCATATTTCTTTTTCACAAAAAGAATTGAGGCTCCTCAAGGAGACACACTTGGGTGTATGAACCCCTTTAACAATTCTTCAAGTTGCATCTACAACTCTTTCAATTATGGTGTGCCTATTCTGTAAGGTGTCTTGGACACTATGGAAGTTCCTGGAACCAAATCAATAGAGAAATAAATGTCTCTCTTTGGTGGAAATCTCAGGATTTCTCTAAAAAAATATTGAAAATCCTTTAATATCGAATGGTCTTCAATGTTGCCACTTTATCTTTAGTTGTCTCTTCCGTATGGGATAAAAAAATATGACATCCGTTCCTGAAACTCTTCTTCAACTGCATATTTGAAATCTCTCTAACAACTACAACTCTTGGAATGCCTTGAACCTTGTCTTGCTTCCCATCCTCATCAAGACATGTTATTGTCTTGTTATAACAATATAGGACATCATGGTGTTTTTCCAACCAATCCATGGAAATTAGACAATCATATGAACCCAATGTTATGCCGTTTACATCTACCTTCGTGTTGATCTCATTCATGTCTATTGGACAATATTTAACCAACTCATTGATTTTCCTCTTAGCCCTAGTGGATAACTGAACTAACCAATATTTCTTATGCTTACTTCTTTGAAAGTGAAATATTTCAACAATGTTATCATTCATGTAACTATGGATAACTCCAAAATCAATTAAAATTTCTATGGGATGCTTATCAATCTTAACTTCCACTTCGATCATGGGGGGTTGATATTTTGATTTGTTTTCGTCCAAGGTGTTAGCACTCTGTAATTTATCAGGCTGGGGAAGAAGTTGACATAGGTAACTACAAAACCACTTTGGAATATAGGATCTATCCCTCCTAGAATCAGAGAGGGATCTATCTATAAGATTTATCCTTGTTTTTTGGAAATTTTAGGCTAGTTATGATAGTACATGGTTTGGTTTTTTGAATTGTTTGGTTGGAAAAACAAGAGAGGGCCATTAGGTAATGGAGTTAGAGTTTGGATTGATCAAAACAAGGTTAACAAGCTAATATTGCAGGGCATGGTAGTAAAACTATTGGATCTATTCAGATTAAATGAAATGAATAAGAGGGAAAAGAGAGGAAAGTCCACTAAGAAAAAGAGCAGTTAAGAATTCCTTCACTCAGTTTCAGATGAAAACATACAGATCATTAAGAAACCAGAGACACAGTATATAGGATAAATTATTTTCTTTTGAATTTCTTTTAATGATTGGAATTGGAAATACATGAAATGTTTACAAAGCATAAGAAAACATTTGACAAAGAAAGAAATACATCACCAACAATCTGACACAAGAATCTTGCAATGCTGCACTGTATAACTGAAAATATGATCAATGGTGTTTCTGTGGGTTGCCTTACAATATATATCCTAACATATGAACATGTCCCAACACTTCATGCTTCAAAATTCGAAGTATTTATAAGTTTATTTACAAATATCCTGTCATAAATGAGCATGATATATCTAATCTAACTATATATATAATTACAAAAATATAGGAATCTTTAAGATCGATTTAGATTTCAGGTGCTTGATTTGATTGACTAAAAATAACTTTAGATGAAATCACTATGAAACAACCTTCCAAGTGACTCGAATGATGGAGCTTGTAGATGAATTCTGTTTGGATCCTGGAACTGCCTGCTGATTTGATGGAGGTTGTTGACGATCTGTCTTTGACTTCTGCTTAGATGCTGGTCTTTATTGGTGACTGTGTCTACTTCTGTAAAATCATGCATTGGAATCTAGAATTGGTGTTTGACTTATGATATTCAACTGCTAGGTGTCTTGATGCTTTTGACATATGGAATGAGGTCGAAACTGTCTTCAAAGATTCTGTTTACTTTTCCTTAAAATTTCCCATCTGTCTCTTCGAATAACTTCACCAAGAGAAAATATTGCAGGGGCAGGTGGGTGATGGCAGTGACAACTTATCTCAATGTGGGTTCGTTATGGGACAATTGACGGTGAATGATCATGTGGGAAAATGTGATTGACTATGAATAGGATGACATGGGGGCTAGTATCCAGTGGAGATGGGATGAGTAGATGTGGGAGTGTAAACGATAGGGATAGGTAGAGAGCTGGACAGTATCAGGAATGAGGGTACATGTGGCATGTGGTGCGAGGGGAAGTATGAGTAGGAGGTGACATATAGGGAGTAGTCAGAGAGGTGGATGATGTGATAGGTTGGAGGGTGAGCGATAGAGTGAGTGGAGGATAGGTGTCGAGTAAGGAGATGAGGAGTGCAGGCGAGGGAGTGGTGGTAGACTAAGTGGAGGACAGGTGTAAGCAGGGGTGTAGGTTGTATTGGAGTGGTGGTTTAGGAACATTTTGGAGGGGGGGGGGTAGGTGG
>ML808918.1:0-13169 GCA_009831015.1 Picea engelmannii | reverse complement strand
TGATAAAACTTTGGATATGGAAACATATAATTCATTGGAAATAGCGAAGCTGGCAATAAGACCTCAAATCTATCATCCAATCACATCATGACATATATGGGTTTTTTATTATATAAAAAATAATGCTTTTAGTTATGTAGTTCAAACATTAGAAAGTATGCAAAAATTTGTAGTCAAACGACAAACTAATATAAAGTCAACGAATTATCGATCACTACAGTCCCTCTACGCCTTCGACAGGGACTAATAAGAGGAATATATAACGAGATATGTGAAGATCATCAAATATTTAGACATTTTCAAGTATTTATCATTACATTTCGCTATTTCTTTTCAATTGGATCCAATTGTGTGATACATTAGTCATAATATTAGACGTGTCCTCATATCCACGTTGTCAATTGTGATCTCTTTAAGGTCTCATCTTACTTGGGAATCAATACTGTGTATTTTATATATTATTATTCTCATTATTATCAGATATATCTCGCCTCATTGTTTGGAGTGCACCATCTAGAGGTGTGAATTTTTTTATCTAAAGTTTTGAATGAGTAGTACTATTGTATTGCACTCATACATGAATATTGTTCATCGGGTTTGATAATGAGAGAAATAAACCCCATGTAGTGGTGGGCCCATCCTTGGCATAGGGCCATCTCATTCCATTCGCTTAGTTGTATAAGATTTTCACCTTGCACAGGGGCCTTGCCAATTTCATATATAATGACCCCAAGTAGTGTGAAGCATATCTAACCTAAAGTCAAGGGTTTGAATATGGACATTTGGCTGGTGTCTCTTCCAATTCTTCCAACTATCATTGTGCTCCTGAGAATGGACAACACATACACCTAACCCATGATTAGGGTTCCCCCAAGGTAACAATTCCATGCCTACATGAAATCCCTTTCTCTCCAAGTTCCTAGTGGAAAGACATGATATCCCTACACATATTTTTAGATGTGAGTGGAGACACCAATGAATAAAACTATTGTATTATTAATTTGAATAATTTATGTTTTTTTTTTTTTTGTAAGTAAGTATTTTGTATTATATATAAAAGTCCTTCTTAGAACGAGGATCAAGAGTACATAAACTGAGTCAAGCGGTTGTTATTACTGAACTGCTCCATAAGGAGAAACCAGTTCAGCCAACCGTATAAAACAAGTAGAAAAAATTTCTAACAGTTCTAGAGAAAACCAGACAATTTAACTACCATGAGAGCCACTAGAGCTAAAGTATGGAACAAGCTTTGTATAATTTGGGACATACTCGGGCAAGAGGCCGGGCCAGGGTTCCTCGATGACAGGTGTCCCGCCGGGAGTCCACTGCATGTCCGTGGCATCATTGCCCTTGTCCACGTAATCTGCCATCCTGACGCTTACCGTCGATGTGTGCACCTGGAGATTGGTGTCTTTCTCCTCCGCTACCACTGCCGGAACTGCATCTTCGTCCCCACCTACACTGCTTGTCGGGGTCTCCTTCCTCGCGAGAGCATTCATGGGCATTGGTTTACTTGCCTTCCTGTCAGACTGCGGGCTTCCTTCTATGGCAGCTTGCTGATGGCTTCTCTCGTGGTCGCTGGCAGTGAGAGGTGCATCGTTGGAATCCTCAGGAGAGGCTGCAGGGGGAGTGGCGAGAAACTGGAGAAGGGCTAACAACCTTCCCTCCATTTGTTGGACATGGAACTGGAGGTCATTTACTCCATCTCAGAGCTCAAAAACTAATTCATACAGAATTGCGGAGCGTTCACGCGGTGGATTGGGAAAGGGCGTCTTCAGATTGCTACGGGGTCGACCAAGGCTCGACGCCAGGGTAGGAGAGGAATGCTTGACAGAGGGAGCACGCCATGTCGGGGTCCAGGAGGTATCAACGACAGCCAAACAATCAAGAGCTGGGGTAGGTGAACCAGAGGGCGAGGAGGAGGTGCGAGGGTGTCGAGGGTGCCAGGGAGAGCCCCTGCGCGGGCGCAAGCGTTGCCGCGGCATGGTGAAGCCTGGCGTCTGCAGAAAGTATGCAGAGCCAAGGTGGAGGATGAGGAACACTCGAAAGACCATGAAAACCATAGAACCGGAGTCGAAACCAAACAGCCAGGTAGTAACACAAAGAGGACTCTCCATAACTCTATGCGTAAAGGTGGTCGAGGGGGGTTGGTTTAATGCCCCTCCCATCGGCTTTGAATGCAAATTAATGCTCGGGGGTGGTGGCTGCAGTGGGCACGAGCCGAGCACATGGCTCCGTGCTCCGCTGGCCTCCCCCTTCCACTTCTACGCGCCAAGTGTTGGGCCCTAACACCCCATCCGGGTGATTTGAATAATTTATGTTAAACCAATATCAAAAATCAAAAAACTTAATTACTACACAATTAATTACAATTAAGCATGGAATAATTAATTTATAAAAGTGAAATACAACATTAATAAATAACAAAAATCAAAAAAATTATAGCTATCACACAATCAATAATTAATATATGATCATGAGATGAATATAATTCGGCTCCTTGTCCAAATTCCTACATCATCGTCAACAAGACTATGGGATGGGCTCACCTCTTAAGTTCTGTTAGCACTGAGAGTCACCCTCAAATTACAAGAGGATAAGCCCAATACCCATCAAAATGTTTTTGGAGGTAGGTTTATGAGTGGAGGTCAAATGTACAAAACTCAGTACTAGAATGTTTTAACACAGAAATTGGACAAGCAATGCATAGGGAAATGAATTCCTCATTAACTTCATTCAGTGGTTTAAGGTTAAAGGTGACAAGAATGAAGACTTAGTGAGAAAGGTGGACAAGATTTCCATGAGAACCCGAACTTCAAACAACTTGGTGAAGAAAAACTCAGGAACAAGAGCACTCTTGAACTCAAGTTTCAGACATTGAAATATATCACAACAACATAATAATCAAACCTCCATTACCATGCGACTGCAAAAACTTGTCTGGATCTTCCATGCATGAGCATTTTAGTATAAGAGGAAACAAGGAAACAAATAAAGTACTGAAACATGTCACAACAACATTATAATCAAACCTACATTACAATACAACTACAACCCTTGTCTGGATCCTCCATGCACAAGTGTTCCAACACAGATTAAAAAATATGATGACTTTTATTAATGATAAAGTCTCAAGTCTCATACATAACCAGAGAACAACTCTGGTATCAAAATATTACAAAATAGGGATCTCTTCTGAATCATTTGACCACCATAAAAAAATATTGAACTGATCTATTTATACTCAGATCAATCCATAACTGCCAAGTTTGTGATCTGGCCATCCCATTCAAGGCTCTATGTCTATGCATCCTTCTGTCAAATTGTGTGTGTTTCCTCCTGTCATACACAAGATCAGATCAGTATGGGCCTTCAAAAAGGAACCCTCCATCATGGTACCTTGGGCTGACAGTTCTGTCTCCTCCACCATAGCTTCCAAGCTTCCTATTTATGGACTGAGCTGAGGTTTCAACTATTGGTCCTTTTTCATTAACTGAATCTCCCTTAGGATTGAAGCGTGACTGGATGACTAGTGGGAGACCACCTGTCGCTACTGGATACAATATTATATGCGCATGTGATTTTTGGGTCGTCGAAAGTGGTTTGGACCCACACCGCTTTTGGGCCCGAAATGCACCATCTTCTGCCACGTAGCCTCCCCGTAATACCGTGGTTTGGATTTCGACCCGCCTTTGGATTTCAATGCCCATGCAACTTGTGGCACCGAAATGATTGGTGGTCATTAATCTAATTTTGATCTGTGATCTGGGCGTGTCGACTATTTTAGCACCCCCACCAAAACTTTACCCACTTGCTAATTGTGGAATCCCTCAAACTGCACTTGGAAATAACACTAAATTGAATTGAACATGGGATCTCTACCGCTGCAAACTACACTTTCCCTCTCTCCTGTTCTCATAGCTATCACCTGTGACCCTAAAAAACTTCATGTGATAACATTGTCTCCACAGGGGATGGCATGCTCCCTGCGAGATGCCAAGAACTCACAATTCCAGTGCCTCAACTTTTAGGTTATGGAGTCACTTATTTAAACAAAAAATAAAAGGAAGTGGTAATTACAATGGTGGAAATCCAATCATGGCTTAAGAAAAATATTTTTTTAGAAAGTGCTCATTGATAGGGCCACCAAAAACTTCAGAATCCTCCAATCTCTGCAACTTATAGGTGTTATTTGAAAATACCTCGGAAATCTTGAAAGGACCAATCCATAAGGCTTTGAATTTACCATGTTTTCCTTTGTCTTTCTTGGTGGCATCCCACTTGAGCACTAGATCACCTAGTTGAAATTATTCCTTTCTTACCCTCTTGTCAAAGGCTCATTTTATTTTCTGCTGATGGTCTTGAGCTTTATCAAGTAGCTACTCCCTATCTTGTTTTACTTTTACCAACTGTTGTATCCTCCTGACCATATCATCAGTTTCTCCTTGGTATTACTGGAGGAATTTTTACACAGGCAAGGCAAGATGAGTAGGAAAGACAACCTCAATCCCATACATGAGATGAAAATGGGAAATACCCAATGACCTCTTTTTTGTAACTCTGTCATCCCATAATGCAAATTTCAGCTTTGAGTCCCATGATTTCTTGTTGTCTTCTAACAATTTCTTGATGATCTTTATGAGGCTCTTGTTAGAGGACTTTTCCAAACCATTTCCTTGGGGGTAGTAAGGAGTAGAATGGACTAATTTAATCCCATATTATTCATAGAACTTGATTAATGGTTCATCCTTGAAGGAGGAAACATTGTCAGTAACAATTCTTCTTGGACAACAAAATCTGGCCATGATATCCTTAAGAAAGCTAATGATTACCTTGTGGGAAGAACTTCTTGTAGGAATGGCTTATATCCACTTGGTGAAATAATCCATGCCATTCAAAATCCATCTGTTTTGACCACTTGAGGCTGGGTGGATTTCCCCAATGAAGTCAATACCCCACTATTGGAAAGGTCTAGAAACCACTACATGTTTCAAAGGCAAAGATTTGAGCTGCTTCTTTCCAAAACATTTTTTGCATTTGACACAAGCTCTAATGTTTGCATGAATATCAGTAAAAGGTTGGGCCAAAAATACCCATCTTTGAGGATCTTATAAGATGTGGTCCTCCATAAATGATGTCCCCCCCACACATTGTCATTAAAGTCAGTTATGGCCCTTTGGGCATCTTGTGGATCTAGACATCTCAACAGAACTCCAAGAGGGTCTTTCCAATACAAAACCTGATCAATGAGACAATATTTGATTGCTGTGTGTTTCAAAACTCTTACCTTGTTTTTTTCCAAACCATCATGAGGCCTCAAATTCTGTAGAAAATATATGATGTCTTTATACCAGGTGCATTTTGTCAGGTTGAGGTTGAAATGAGAGTCTTTATCAACAATATCAACTTGCTGATTTTCTGAGTTTATGTTCATGAAATTAACCCCCAAGGCTTTGCAATTTGATTCAACTAGTAACTTGACTAAACCTTGGCCTTTCACCAATTTAGTGGGTTTCATTTCAAGGTCAAATTCCAAAATTTTAGCAATCCATTTGCTTCTCTTCCGATATATGTCAGGCTGGATCAATATCTCTTTTACTGAGGTTGAAGGGACATATGCAACAATCTTTGAATAAAAAACATATATTCTGAAAGATTTGAGGGATTTGACCAAATCATATGCCTGCTTCTCCATGATATCATATCTCACTTCTACATCCCTCAATGCTCTACTGAAAAAGGAAATAGGATGCTCTAACGCCTTTGTATTTTTCTGTAGCAAAACAACAACCAATGTATCAGATGAGGCAAAAGAAAATATCACAAATTCCTTAGAATAGTCAGGGATGATGAGCACAGGTGCTTCAGTCAGAGCCTTTTTTATCTGATCAAAAGATTCTCAAGCCTCAGAAATCCATTTCACCTTGCTTCCTTTTTTGAGCACGGTTGTAATGTGCTTAACCAACTTAGCGAAATTAGAGATGAGCCTTCTTAGAAAATTGATTTTACCCAATAAATACTGAACCTATTTCTTATATCTGGGAAAATATAAGGTCTGGATGGCCTCTACTCTACTTGTATCAATTATTACCCCTTCTACTGACACAATATGCCACAATAATTTTCCATCCTTCATAGAAAACAAATATTTTTTAGGATTGAGAGAAAGACCAAACCTTCTTCATTTTAGGAAGACCTTCTTCATATGATGACAACGCTCTTTGTCATATTTTGAGAACACTGTAATTTCATCCAGATAGATGACTGCACATTTTTCTTTCTCCCCAATAAAGGAAATGTCCATGGCTCGTTGGAAGGTTGCTCCTGCATTCATCAATCCAAAGGGAATTTTATCATACATGAATGTGCCCCAAGGAGTAGTGAAGGATGTCTTCTCTCTATCTTCAGGCAGGACAAAGATTTGATTATATCCAGAGAATCCATCAATCATAGAAATCCTATATGAACTAGTCTCTCTCTACAAAATGTACTCCATCTTTGGCAAGGGGTAGTTATCTTTTTTGGAGCTTCTGTTCAAATTCCCGAAATCAACACACAACCCGATTTCCCCATTTTTATTCCTCACAGGCACCAAGTTAGCCACCCATTCTGAATATCTCAAAGTAATGATGATCTTGGCATCCAACAACTTTTTAACTTCTTTTTTCATGATAGGAAAAAACATGGGATTTATCTATTTGATTTTATGACTAAAAGGCTTGGTCTCCTCTTTCAAAGGGATCTTATGTTCAATGATGTTTGTCATATGTTTTTAAATATTCATATTTCCAGGAAAACACATCAAAAAAATCTTTTAAAATCTTGACATACTCATCCCTTTGTTCCTTTGAAAAGATGTTGGACAATTTGACATACTTTGGATCTTCCTTTGTTCCTAAATTTCATTCAATCACATCAACATATTCAGTTGAACCTTTAATATTTACAACAATATCATTTCTATCAAACAATCTCTCCAAGGGGACAAGTCCCTTTGGAATATGGTTACTAGGTAACTGAACAATATGATGGTCAAAAATTTTATTCAGAAAAATATCAGCATGGGGTCTTTCTTTAGTATCCCGATCTTGATCAATCTGTAAAGAAGATAAATTCATCCACAGTATCAAGAAATCTTTTTATCTCAAGATCATCCTCAAAAACCTTCCAATGTTTGAAATTGTAAGGGATAGAGGGTCTATATTTTACTTCCACCTCATACTTGAGTTTTGGGGGCAAAGGGACCCTGAACTTACTTTCTGAGACAACCAAGGAATCTTCCATAGTGTTCCCCTCCCTTGGAACAAATGAGATATTAAAATCTAAGAAGAAACCATCAACCATATCCCAGACTTCATTTCTGTAGGCCCTCAACCTAGGGTGTTTATCTTGATACATATTTTTGACTTGATGAACAATCAACTCAACATCTCCAAACATTGCTAGCTCTTCAAACCCCAAAAAAGAGCCTCATATTCTACGACATTGTTTGTTGTTTCAAATTCAATTTTTTAAGACATAGATATGGTCTCTTGGGTAGGGGAAATAAAGACTACCCAACACCAACACTCTCCCTAGAAGAGGCTCCATCGAAAAACATCTTCCAAACATAGGTATTGGGAGGAGGATTTTCACAAGGGGTAATAGGTCGCTTCCTGATTTCAATAGGTGTTTGAGGAGCATCGGTGAGTTGTAACATACTGGTTCCTAAATCAGTATCAACTACAAAAATGGGGTGGTTGGTAGGATTTTCTTCATCACTGATAATGTAAGCAAGTCGTGCTTCCCTATAAATCCTTCTATGTTCCCCCCCAAACACAGGAATTGTGGCATATGAAAGATCCATATGAAAAATTCCCCCTAGTATTTTTATCCAATATCTATACAAGAGCATTCCAAACTTAGGGGGTACATCAGCCACCACAATATCCATATGACCACAATTTTCATTGGAAATTGGAACAAGGAGACAACCAGGTCTTTAATAACCCCAAGAAACTTCACCTTCTTGGAGTCAAATGAGTACAGGTCATGGTAGATTTTTGTAACCTCCAACCCAATCTTATCCATGATAGTCTTAGGAATGATATTATGAGATGCCCCTGAATCCATCAAATAGTTGTGCAACACTTTATCATGAATGTTCAATGATGTATAGAAAGGAGGGGAAGATTCATCCCTATCCTCTACCAAAGGCCCTAGTATGACAACTGGTTTTTCATCTTGCAGGTTGAATGAATCTGTGGGACAAGATGAAGGTTTAGGATGCATCATTTTGTAAAGATACCTTTTGAAATCCTCATTCTTAACTAGCTCTAAGAAAGGTACAAATATTTTAATCTTTTGAATCTCATCCTCAAAGCTAAAAGAGGAGGGAGGCTTCAAAATATCCTTAACTTCTGGGGTAGGGATCTTAACCACTGCTTGGGGGCTTTGTGCATCTTTTTCTTTGTTTCTAGTAGGATGATCAGGAATGTCAAGATTTCCCTCTTTCTTCTTTGACCTCAGGTTGTATCTATTTGGATTGTCACTGGTCCTTTCCCCTTTGCTGAAATCATTTAGTTGGCTATCCATGAGAGACTCTTCATATGCAGATTGGGTTAAAAGAGGAGATGAAGAGGTGTCACCCAGACAATGGATTTCAGGATCAATATCTTCTTCCTCTCCTTCTTCATTAGTAACCAGGTTATTTTGGAGAGGGGATTGGATTTTTTGATCATCTCTATCCCTATTTATTTGATATCTTTGGATGATCTAAGAGGAATTATTGGGTCGTCTGAAGTTACCCCTATTATCAACATTCTTGGGGTTTCTATAGCTTTTCTTTCCTTCAAATTTCATTTTCTCCATTTATGCAGAAAGTGATTTTACCAGTTTTGTCAACTCATCCACTTGAGGTTAGGCAACATAGGAATCTGAGGTTGAAGCTTCAACCCTATTTTTTCTTCTATGTCTATCATATTTACTCCTAAGTTTGTCAACTTCCAATATATTAGAATCTACTTCAAGGGCTACATCTTGCATATGAGCCAAAGAGGTATCTCTTCTTTCTCTCAACATAAGGCAAAACTTAGGTTCAAAAGTGTTGGAATACGTAATCTTGGTAGAGGTTTTTGTAGGCTTTATTTCAGTGGGAATCTTATTATACATCTTATTAAATATTTTTGAGAAGTCTGAAACATATTCCCCCTCTTTCCTCTTAAGTGACCCAAACTCTGTAATATAATAAAGGAAATCCTTTTTATGCCCCCAATGTCTCAAGAATGAATCATCCAGAGCTTCAATCCCAATAATAGATCCGTGATTTAATCCCCTAAACCATTTCGTAGCCTCACCATCAAGGCTCTGTACAAAAACTCTCATCCACACATCTTCATTTTCAATGTTAAGATTATCTACATAACTATAAAAAGATGAAAGATGTTCTTCTGCATTTATGTATTCCTCCCCTGTGAACTTGGGCATGTACTTGAGGTAATTTCCAATTGGGAGGGAATTCATAGGATGAGGTAAAACATGAGGGGAATACCTAGCAACCACTATGGAATCCAATATTTTTCTAGGGGGATTATCACCTTCCATTGGGATGCAAACTGTAGGAGAACAAGGGGGAGATGGATTTTGGACAGGTAGGACCACAAATGTGTTTCTAGGGGAAAGGGGAAATGTTTGAGTGTTAGAGGATAATGATATGGGGTTCAAGGGAAAAGAATTCCCCCCCCTCTTTAGATACAACAACTTTGATAGGAGGAGGAGTATGAAAACCCTAAGTGGGAAAATCTTCTAAGCTCTTGGGTCTAAACCATTTTACAATATAAGGGAAAACAAGAGTTTCAAAAAATTCTCCTTCCAAACGAAGACTAGAAGGAGGAAGTTCAACAGGAAATATTTCAAAATCTAAACTTATTTAAACTCCAATAGATGGTATAAAAGGAGAATTAGATACACCTACTAGAGTTTTAAAAGAAGAAGTTTGTAAATTACTAGAATTACCGGGTACAATTGCTGAAAGCCCTTCCTGAGAGGTCTTTCCTTTCTTGATAATATTTTCTGGGTCAGTTTCAGGTGTTTCTAGAGGTAGCTGTGGAGTATACCTTGTGTGTGTACCTATAGGAGCCACAAATCAAACAGTGGAGTCGCCAGGTGCAAGTTGCAATATTCAAGGTACTAATTTCGGATGCACCTTTAGAATCATAATTTCTTTGTCGTTCAATCCCAAGGAAATGTCTTCAATTCATTCCCCAACAATGACACCAAGAATGTTAGCATTGAGAGTCACCCTCATATTGCAAGAGGATAAGCCCAGTACCCATCAAAATTTTTGTGGAGGTAGGTTTATGAGTGGAGGTCAAATGGACAAAACTCAGTACTAGAATGTTTTAACACATAAACTGGACAAACAATGCATAGGGAAATGTGTTCCTCATTAACTTTAGTCAATGGTTTAAGGTTAAAGGTGTGCAGAAGGAAGACTTAGTGAGAAGGGTGGACAAGACTTCCATGAGCATTTGACCTTCAAGCAACTTGGTGAAGAAAAACTCAGGGACAATAGAACTCTTGAACTCATGTTTCAGACACTGAAATATATCACAGCAGCATAATAATCAAATCTCCATTACCATGCGACTACAACAAATCGTATGGATCTTCCATGCATGATCATTTCAGTATAAGAGGAAACAAGGCAACAAAGAAAGTACTGAAACAGGTCACAACAACATTATAATCAAACCTACATTACAATACAACTACAACCCTCGTCTGGATCCTCCATGCATGAGTGTTCCAACACAGATTAAACAAGATGATGAAAGAAGTTTACTTCTATTAATAAGAAAGTCTCAAGTCTCATACATAACCAAAGAACAACTCTGGTATAAAAATATTACAAAATAGGGAGCTCTTATGAACCATTTGACCACCATAACAAAAGATTGAACTGATCTATTTATACTCAGATCAGTCCACAACTTCCATGAGTGTGATCTGTCCATCCCATTCAAGGCTCTACATCTGTGCATCCTTCTGTCAGACTGTGCGTGTTTCCTCCCGTTAGATGCAATATCAGATCAATATGGGCCTGGAAGAAGGAACCCTCCATAGTGGTACCTTGGGATGACAGTTTTGTCTCCTCGGCCATAGCTTCAAAGCTTCCTATTTATGGGCTAATATGAGGTTTCAAATACTGATCCTTTTGCATTAACTGAATCTCCCTCGGGATTGGAGCGCAACTGGATGACTAGCGAGCGACCACCTGTCGCTGATGGATATGATATTATAAGAGCACGTGATTTCAGGGCTGTCGAAAGCGGTTTGGACACACACCAATTTTGGGCCCAAAATGCACCATCTTTCGCCATGTAACCTCCTTGCAATACCACGGTTTGGATTTCAGTTCGCCTTTGGAATTTAACACCCGCGCAACTTGTGACGCCGAAATGATTGGTCGTCGTTGATCTGATCGCGATATGTGATCTGGGCAAGCCGACTATTTTAGTGCCCCCACCAAAACTTTACCCGCCTGCTAACTATGGAATCCCTCCAACTACACTAGGAGATAATGCTAAATTGAGCAACACACAGGATCTCTACCACTGCAAACTACACTTGCCCGCTCACCTGTGCTCATAGCTGTCGCCTACGACCCTAAAAAACTTCATGTGATAACAAGTTCCAAAGTATGGAATCACTTGCATGGTTTTGTACATGTGTAGGGAGAGTGCCATGCTTATGCAACACATGCTCTTTAACCACACAAGGTAGAAGAGTATGGATGACTAGGAATTTTGGTGTAGAATGCAAGGGAAGGTGACACGGAGTATAATAATTGAAATAACTCTTAGAGAGTGGATCATAATAATTAAAATAGTTTTTAGATATTAGTGACGAATAATAAGAAGGTAATTAGATAATATATTATTATAAATGGGAAGACATAGTTAAAGTGAATCATTCATTTTTTGTATGGAATGTGCCCATATAGATGAAGCAATTTGGTATTTAGAAGTTTAGTATTTTGGTGAATGAAGAGAGCATTTTGTTTTCAGTTGCTATTTTTGCGTTTGTTCCATATCAATTACTATAAGAGATTGCATTACTGGATTCCACAAACAAGGTAAGCACATGGTATAACACCCATTATATCCAACATCTATAGTTGATATTATATCAAGAGATGAGATCTCTTAAAGAATTGCATTGCAACAAAATTTTTAGTATTAGTTTTACTCATGGAACCTCCTAAATTAGCTCACGACAAGGAGACTTCACATATTGATTTTTAGACTCAAATATTGCAACAACAACAACAAATCTTCCAACAACATACACAAGTCATGCAATAATAGACTCAAGTCATTTCAGGATTGGTAGAGAATCTCATTGATGTAAATATTTGTAGACCTTCATATACATCTTCTTCATGCATTAGGACCCTAAAGATATGTTGCCTTAGTGCACTAGTGTGTTTTATGGGAAGCAAGTGGATACATGGATCAAATAATTCTCCTCATATTTTAAATACAATAAGGATCTCCTAGAGCATGACACAATTTCATTAGTAGTCTATCACCTCCAAGGGTGGAAACGCCTATTGCAAGTTAATTTACTAGTTCTCCCATTTGGATCAACCCTTGCATCAACTATCTAACCAACACTGCTTTGATTGGAAACTAGAGTATGAAAATTCCTTTCATTAGTTAAAGAAAAGGTTTATATGTTCAATGCGAGTATTATAGATTCTCAATTTCTAATATCTCTTTTAGATTGAATATGATGTATCAAAATATGCCATTTGAGCTATACTCAAACATGGAGGTTTACCTATGGAATATCATTCCAAGAGTTTAAAAAACGTCCAACTCAAGTATAGAACTTATGGTAAAGAGTTTCATGCCTTCATATAGAGTCTAAAGCATTGACACCACTTCTAATTATTGGGTAAATAAACAATCATGCACAAAGATTATCATCCTTCGATATTTATAAATTCTCAATCCAAGATTCAATATGAATGGAATAAAAAGTGGGAAATATATGTTCAATAATTCCATTTGGTTCTCAAGTGTATGAAGGGATGTACTAATGCTATGGAAAATTTGTTGAGTTTCCCACCTGCATGGGTACTAAATTTTTTAGATATTCATGTTTCGATTTATGAAGAGTGGAAA
>ML808917.1:214939-232672 GCA_009831015.1 Picea engelmannii | reverse complement strand
ATAGAATCGTGTATTACTGTATATCTATATTTATGGTTGCATCTCTGATACATTTCTGTTATATTATTGAATATCCGCGATATCTCTGTGCATTTCCTTATTATATCTCCGCTCTCATTTCGTGCCAAAAATAATCCGGATCAAGAGTCGTCCCCCACTCTTAATTGTGTTTGTCAAATCAAGGTATCACTACAATCTCCAATTTCCATACTACAGGTATGTTGGTTTCTTCATCACAGGTAAGTACCTCCTGTTGCTCTTGTAGGTTAAGTAAATTTGTCAAAGTTTTCATTGTTGGACAACAAATTCCTTTGACTTGATTGTTTCTTGAATAATTTCTGTAATTATATTTTTCAATTGGATGGGGCCATTACACTATGCTTTGAGGCTCCAAATCCTTCCTCTTATTTGAAGGTACGCGGGCACATGTGCGTGATCCAAAAATGCGGAACTGTTTCACTTATGGTTTCCTGTTGCTCCAGGCTTCAAAAGGAGTCGTGTCTTTCGTAGATTTGTGAGGAGATCGATTTTGTATGTATGTGGCACAATTGATTGCTTCTACCCAAAGTTTGAAGGGAAGGGACTTTGCATGCAACATGCAACTTGTCATCTCTTTCAGAGATCAATTCTTCCTCTAAACTACATCATTTTCTTGTGGAGTGTATAGTACTGTGGGTTGTAACTGAATACCTACTTCATCACAAAGATGTTGTACATATTTGTTTACATACTCCCCCCCATTGTGTTTGTGGGTGATCTTCATTGTCTTCCTAGATTGCTTCTCTGTATGTGCTTTGAAATCCTTGAGATGCTCAAACACTTCATATTTGTTTTTTTGAGAAAATACACCCATGTGTATCGCGACCAATCATTAATAAAAGTTAACACATATCAGGCCTCGCTTATGGAAGGATGAGGAAAATGCCCCATGAGGTCACTGTGAACAAGCTCCAAGGGAGAGGAGGCCCTTCATGCCTTCCCTTTCTCAAATTTCTCTTGTGGATGCTTGCTAAGAACACATCCTTGACAAACTCCATTAGACAATTGTATGTCCGACAAACCTTCTACCATCCCCTCTTCGTTGAGTTGTTGCATGTACCTAAAATTTAAGTGGCCAAATATTTCCTGCCAAATATTACTATCATCATTGACGTGAGTTAGTAGCGACATAGAATTTAATTTAGCAACAAATTCAGAGAATGTGTACAATCTAGATTTATGATCTACCTTACCTACAACAATTTTGGAGTTGTCTTCCATGTCAAATATTGTCATGGAATCCAGTGTGAATTCCACCCTTTTCCTTGTGCTTGTATGTGAAAGTACATGTTATCGCACATTTTGTAGTTAGCGTAATAGATAGATGAAAGGAGGTTAAATTGGCATAATTGAACCAATCCCACCACTATCACCTCAATGGGAAGGTTCTTTTTATTTAGGGAGGTAAGGCCCAGGGGGGACGTCCCCGATGACCTGGGGTTTTGAGAAGGTAAAGGATTTTAGCAAGGCTAAGTGATGATAATCCCCCTCACAAGTCACCACCTGATCAAAAAGTCCGGCTTATAGCCAATAAAGATAATCTGGAAGTAATAACCAAGAAAGGATTACCTGCCCGAGACAAAGCAACAAAGAAACTAGGCATATGCAAGCTTGCTTGTTGGTTAGTACTTCATATAATCAATGAATTTTCTGATAATAAGCAATTGAGCAATAGTATTGATGAAGCAAATCAATGATTGTACAATAGCTACGACTACAATATTACTTCTCAATAAATGCTAAATAAACTTGGCATTCAATGTAACAACATCAACACTTTATAAATGATGCCTTAACTAACCATTCAATTGCTTTAGAAATAACATGAAAGCTGCACAAAGGTGTTTATAGCACAAGAAGATGACGACAACACTACGGTTAGTAGAATTAGTCTAGGCTAGGGTTAGTAAGAGTTAGGGAGAGATTGCTTAAAGTGTTTGTAAGTTTTAAGATCAAAGTACTCAACACACAAGGGGTTAGATAAGTGCCCTCCTAGGGTATATGGAGTCAAAGAGAGGACACAAAAGCTAAAGGACTAAGTGATATTGAAAATCCAAATACAAGAGGGTAAAGTGTTGAGGTGTTGCTAAAGCAAGGCCTCAACAACAAAACCCTAGGGAAGAGAGGCTCACTTTGGTGTAGAAAACCTAGGCCTCAATGCTCTCTCCTCCTTCTTTAGCTTAATGGCAATAATAAATAGCTAGCTTGAATAAAGGTTGATAAAAACTAAGACAAGAAGGTTTGTAAGCAATGTGTTTCTATGGCAAGGCTTTACTAGACAAACCCTAGGGAAAATTGACTCACCAAGGTGTAAAGAACTAGGCCTTGGTGCGTTTTCTCCTTCTTAGCTTAACAAATAAGGGAAAATGACTAGCTAGAAGAAGATGGATAAAGTGTTGTTATGGCAAGGCTTTATCCTCTTCAACAAATCAAATGGCTCAAAATCTTGATGGGGACATGAGACAAGGACATTAACCAGTGCTTCTCACCTAGGGTTTGATTCAGCAAAATATAATAACATATGCAAGTAAATGAAACTAAAACCATTCAATTAAGAAGTGTTTGCGGAAATTCACTTACATAAACCAAGAAACCATGTAGCAAAACCCTAGTTGTAACACCTTCCACCAAGAGAAATGCCAAAAATGCTAAGTAAAATCTTCCTTCAACAAGTGTGCCTCAATATTTCAGCCAATAACCCTAAGAAGGGTGCAAATTTCAAACCTCACTAATTAGTGAGTGAGAGATGATGAAAAAATGAAGGTAAAAACCCTCAATTTATACAGTAGCATTGACCTAAATTACATTTTAGGTCATTAAAAGGCGGACAAGGCCAAAATACTAAAATCATATTGTTTTACATTAAATGTCATAAAATTAAACCCTAATCAAGCAATACTGAGACGTCATCCCCTTTATATGGTGACGTTAGCCCCTTTTAGGGCAAATGCAACCCCCTGGAGCAAAATGTTAGCCCTCAGTAGGATATTCCAAGATGCCACACATGCCAAAACTTCCATATCTGCCTCCCAAAACATCCATACTATTGGTTGACATCATGGGATTCCTGGGAGACGTCCTGGGACTTCCAAGGCAAACATTCTTGTGGAGAGGGTTCAACCCCCCTAGGTACAGGTCTTCTCAGTTGCCTCTAGTGGATTCTTCTGCTCTTCCCTGGTACAAATGCTCAGCCCTGTCTCTGCCCCCTGCTGGGGTCTCAACATCCATCTGGTGGGCTCTTCAGCCCCATGGAGGTCTGAACTGATCATCTCACCATGTGTACCTATCCAACATGGTACATGTCCATCGGGCATGCTCCTACACATCAACAACTACGCCCTCCATAGGCTCATAAGTCACAGGGATCATAGCAATGTCAATCACATCTAATCATCAATATTTATTAAACATGTGCATAAAACCCCTTTACCCCAGTCTAGTGCTCAAAGACATTATACAAGTTTGCAATACAAGTTTGGGGAAAGTGACATACGTCCTATTGGGATAGAGTCTACTGGAAAAGGGTTGTTCCTGGAAAGGATCAAATCCAAGTCATGCAAGTAGGTGGGGTGGATGGGGATGCCTGGGAAAAAGGTGTCGTGATAGAAAGGATGGCTTACCAGTGGGTGCCTCTGTGAAGGGTGAGTTGTACTTGTCATGGATGCAATGTTTCCAAGCCCATTCATGCATTTTATCTTCGTTATTTTTCTTCCAAGATGTTAGTCAAAGGAAACTACCCTGGCTTGGTGACTAGTGGTGGCAATGTTAGCCACAAGCGTTTCACGGAAATGAAAGGTTGGCTCGTGATGAGACCCCCTTTCTCTTGGCTATGCCACCAATATCCACTACCCTGGCGTGGTGACCAAATGTTGGTAGTGTCATATCGCTAGATGTTCATGGGCCTAATAGGTTGGCTCGTGATGAGACCCCCTATCCTCTAACCAGGTCTTGTCTTTATTTTTATTTTATCTTTTTTATTGTTTTTTCTTTCAAGGAGCTAGTCAAGGGAGATTGCCCTGGATTGGTGACCAGAGGTGGCAATGTTACCCACAAGTACTTTCACATAAATGAGAAGGTTGGCTCATGATGAGACCCCCTTTCTCTTGGCCATGCACACAAGAGCCACTACCATGGCATGCTAACCAGCTACTAGTAGTGTCATACCATTAGGCACCCATGGACCTAATAGGTTGGCTTGTGATGAGACCCCCTATCCCTTAACTAGGCTTTGATTTATTTTTTACAGCTCCCTCTGTTTATTGCCGAGAAGATTTTTAATGCTTTCTCGGGGATCCTTGGGCGAAGCATCTCGAGGTTTTATTCTTAGGCTTTTATTGTCAGTTGCTTTTACCCCCAGGCCCTTTAGCCCATTCTTCCCACAAGGTAAGGTACAACCCCTAAATGATTGGCCAACCCTATGCTTAGACCAGTGTAATGGTATGGGTGAGCAGGAAATAAGGTGGAAAATGGTATGTATGACGGGAATGGACAATGACTTTTCAGAAATGCCTCTTGTGGAAACTCAAAACCTATGGACACAAGCTTGCTAGGGCATCCTGTCATTCCCCCCATACATGTTCAAGTGGACAAACATAAGATACAAGCACCTTTTAGAAACAAAGGAATCAAATGCACATATTCAAAGGTTTTGAGGTTCAGAGTGACACATACCATGATACTCAAACTCATTACCTCATGGAGCAAGAACCATCTCCGATGCTGAACCAAGTCGAAGGTGATGGTTGTTGTTGTTGTTGTTGACACAGTGGAGGCACTGAAAGGGAGAAAAGATGGGCCCTCCAGGGCCATTCTCAAGTCGATCTAGCTCTCGATACTCCATGTCTAGGACATGTGGGCCTCAAGACACAATCTCCTAGTTATCCCTGAAAGTGGGGTATAACATCTAGCTCCAACTCGAGTACACTCACCGTAGAGCACATGAGAACCTCAACATTTCTGGCAAAACCTGCAACCTACTCGATCTCAATAGCAAACATCAGTAACCATTTGGGGTGGTAATACCACCCCAACATATATGTATATATATAAGAAAAACAAACATATATATAAATGTGAAAGCAATCTACTCCAGTATGCAATGCAAATGGTATAATACAATGAATACAAATGCATGCTTACATGTACTTACCTATTGGTTGGATGTTAGATGTGGTCGAACGATTAGCGAAGCCCATCCAACAACGTCCCACAATACCTACCTTTGTGCTTCATCATAAGCCAAAATAGTGATAAGTTAAGCACAACAATGACATGAGTTAGAAACTTTATCATATCAAGGGAAACTGTAAGGTCTATCTCATGGAGGCGGGTGGGAGGGGAAAAATGATACCAATACATACTCTTAGGAGAGTGCTCAATCCATCTCAAAAAAGGATCGTGAAAGGTGAAAGGTTCAAAAGACCAATCTGAGGAGTCTGAATGCTGGCTACCTTAGACGTCTTCACGAATCAAGGCCTGAGAAGGGATTAGCAAGAACTGGAAGGATGACTGATAATTTCTTAAGGGGAAACTAGAAAACTGTGACAATAAGCTTCTTCTTGAGGTACTCAACTTTCCCCTAAAATCCAGAATGAGGTTTTGTCTTACAAGATACTTGGGATAAGGGACATGTTTCCAAACCATACCTTCAATGACACATCGCGGTAAAGTAATCAAAGGGAGGTGGAAAACCTTATCACAAGCATCATGCTTCACGGAAGTAACCTCCTCGCTTTTATCAAGACCTAAGCAAAATGATGGTTGATAACTTTCTTCATAGAAAATATCTAAGTGCTCAGATGGATAGTCATCAAAGTCCTCAAGGTATGACCGAAAATTATTAGGAGAGCATAGCATCAAGTCATCCTTGGGTGTTTGAATAAAGTCAGGTTCTTGTTGCCAAATGTCAAAATTATTAGTAACTTCATGTGATAAATGTAAAGGCAACTTTTGGGAATGACCCTCAATGTCGTAAATGGGATCCTCATCATATCCAATCATATCCCATTTACGCTTACCGACATGTATGAATTCATCAATATTATCAACAAAATCATCATCTTCATCATAACATGAAGGGGTTAAAACATCCAACACTTTTTTACTCTCCACATCATAAGATAAAGAATCATTAAAAATTTGGAAGGGGAAACAACTCACCTTGCTTAATCCTTCCTGATGTGATCACATGATGTAATTACATGTAGTTTTTTATGATATGATGTTTAATGATGACATGCGTGAGCATGTGGTGATGAAAATGATGTATCTAATTACATGTATTTCATAGATTTGTGAGGAAATCGATTATGTATGTATGTGGCACAATTGATTGCTTCTACCCAAAGTTTGGAGGGAAGGGACTTTGCATGCAACATGCAACTTGTCATCTCTTTCAGAGATCAATTCTTCCTCTCAACTACCTCGTTTTGTTGTGGAGTGTATAGAAATGTGTGTTGTATTTGAATACCTATTTCATCACAAAGATGTTGTACATATTTGTTTACATACCCCCCCCCCCATTGTGTGTGTGGATGATCTTCATCATCTTCCCAGATTGCTTCTTTGTATGTGCTTTGAAATCCTTGAGGTGCTCAAACACTTCATTTTTTTTTTCCTGAGAAAGTACACCCATATGTATCGTGACCAATCATCAATAAAATTTAACACATATCAGGCCTTGCTTATGAAAGGATGAGGAAAATGCCCCATGAGGTCACTGTGAACAAGCTCCAAGGGAGAGGAGGCCCTTCATGCCTTCCCTTTCTCAAATTTCTCTTGTGGATGCTTGCTAAGAACACATCCTTGACAAAATCCATCAGACAATTGTATGTCTGACAAACCTTCTACCATCCCCTCTTTGTTGAGTTGTTGCATGTACCTAAAATTTAAGTGGCCAAATATTAGTATCATCATTGAAGTGAGTTAGTAGCGATGTAGAATCTAATTTAGCAACAAATTCAAAGAATGTGTACAATCTAGATTTATGATCTACCTCACCTACAACAATTTTGGAGTTGTCTTCCATGTCAAATATTGTCATGGAATCCAATGTGAATTCCACCCTTTTCCTTGTGCTTGTATGTGTGTTTTGGTACATGTTATCACACAGTTTGTAGTTATGGTAATAAACAGATGAAAGGAGGTTAAAATAGTGTAACTAAACCAATACCACCACTGTCACCTCAATGGGAAGGTTCTTTCTATTTAGGGAGGTAAGGCCCAGGCGAGACGTCCCTGGTGACCTGGGGTTTTGAGAAGGCAAAGGATTTTAGCAAGGCTAAGTGATAATAATCCCCCTCACAAGTCACCATCTGATCAGAAAGTCTGACTTATAGCCAATAAAGATAATCCGGAAGTAATAATCAAGAAAGGAGTACCTGCCCAAGACAAAGCAATAAAGAAACTAGGCATATGCAAGCTTTCTTGTTGGTTAGTACTTCATATAATCAATGGCTTTTCTGATAATAAGCAATTGACCAATAGTATTGATGAAGCAAATCAATGATTGTACAATAGTTATGACTACAATATTACTTCTCAATAAATGCTAAAGAAACTTGGCATTCAATGTAACAACATCAACACTTTATAAACGATGCCTTAACTAACCGATCAATTTCTTTAGAAATAAAACGAAAGCTGCACAAAGGTGTTTATAGCACAAGAAGATGACAGAAGCACTAGGGTTAAGAGACTTAGTCTAGGCTAGGGTTAGTAATAGTTAGGGAGAGATTGCTTAAAGTGCTTGGAAGTTTTAAGATCAAAGTACTCAACACACAAGGGGTTATATTAGTGTGCTCCTAGGGTATATGGAGTCAAAGAGAGGATGGAAAAGCTGAAGGACTAAGTGATATTGAAAATCCAAAGAGAAGAGGATAAAGTGTTGAGGTGTTGCTAAAGCAAGGCCTCAACAAGAAAACCCTAGGGGAGAGAGGCTCACTTTGGTGTAGAAAACCTAGGCCTCAGTGCTCTCTCCTCCTTCTTTAGCTTTATGGCGAAAATAAAACAACTAGCTTGAATAAAGGTTGATAAAAACTAAGATAAGAAGGTTTGTAAGCAATGTGTTGCTATGGCAAGGCTTACTAGACAAACCCTAGGGAAAATCGGCTCACCAAGGTGTAGAGACCTAGGCCTTGGTGTGTTTTCTCCTTCTTTGCTCAACAAATAAGGAAAAACGACTAGCTAGAAGAAGATGGATAAAGTGTTGTTATGGCAAGGCTTTATTCTCTTCAACAAATCAAATGGCTCAAAATCTTGATGGGGACATGAGACAAGGACATTAACTAGTGCTTGTCACCTAGGGTTTGATTCAGCAAAATATAATAACATATGCAAGTAAATGAAACTAAAACCATTCAATTAAGAAGTGTTTGCGGAAATTCACTTTCATAAACCAAGAAACCATGTAGCAAAACCCTAGTTGTAACACCTTCCACCAAGAGAAATGCCAAAAATTCCAAGTAAAATCTTCCTTCAACAAGTGCGCCTCAATATTTCAGCCAATAACCCTAAGAAGGGCACAAATTTCAGACCTCACTAATGCATGAGTGAGAGATGATGAAAAAATGAAGGTAAAAACCCTCAATTTATACAGTAGCAATGACCTAAATTACATTTTAGGTCATTAAAAGGCTGACAAGGCCAAAATACTAAAATCATATTGTTTTACATTAAATGTCTTAAAATTAAACCCTAATCAAGCAATAGTGAGACGTCATCCCCTTTCTATGGTGACGTTGGCCCCTTTTAGGGCAAATGCAACCTCCTGGAGCAAAACGTTAGCCCTCCTTGGGCTTCTCCAAGCTGCCACATGTGCCAAAATTGCCATATCTACCTCCCAAAACGTCCATACTACTGGGTGACATCATGGGCTTCCTAGGAGATGTCATGGGCCTTCCAAGGCCAATGTTCCTATGGAGAGGTTTCAACCCCTCTAGGTACAGGTTTGCTCAGTTTCCTCTGGTGGATTCTTCTGCTCTTCCCTGGTACAAACTCTATGCCCTGTCTCTACCCCCTATTGGGGTCTCAACATCCATATGGTGGGCTCTTCAGTCCCATGGAGCTCTGAACTGATCATCTCCCCTTGTGTACCTGTTTGTCAGGCATGATCCTGCACATCAACAATTAAGCCCTCCATAGGCTCATAAGTCACAGGGATCATGGCAATGTCAATCACATCTAATCATCAATATTTATTAAACATGTGCATAAAACCCCTTTACCCCAGTCTAGTGCTCAAAGACATTATGCAAGTCTACAATACAAGTTTGGGGAAAGTGACAAGACATCCTATTGGGCTAGAGTCTACTCGAAAAGGGTTGTTCCTGGAAAGGATCAAATCCAAGTCATGCAAGTAGGTGAGGTGGATGGGGATACCTGGAAAAAAGGTGCAGTGATAGCAAGGATGGCTTATTGGTGGGTGCCTCTGTGGAGGGTGAGTTGTACATGTCATGGATGCAATGTTTCCAAGCCCATTCATGCCTTTTATCTTCATTCTTTTTCTTCCAAGATGCTAGTGAAAGGACACTGCTCTGGCTTGGTGACCAGTGGTGGCAATGTTAGCCACAAGCATTTCACGGAAATGAAAGGTTGACTCGTGATGAGACCCCCTTTCTCTTGGCTATGCCACCAAGATCCACTACCCTGGCGTGGTGACCAGATGTTGGTAGTGTCATACCGCTAGATGCTCATGGACCTAATAGGATGGATTGTGATGAGACCCCCTATCCTCTAACCAAGTCTTGTATATATTATTTTTTTTATCTTTTTTATTGCTTTTTCTTTCAAGGAGCTAGTCAAGGGACACTATCCTGGCTTGGTGACCAGAGGTGGCAATGTTACCCACAAGTACTTTCACGGAAATGAGAAGGTTGGCTCGTGATGAGACCCCCTTTCTCTTTGCCATGCAACCAAGAGCCACTATCATGGCATGGTAACCAACTACTAGTTGTGTTATACCGTTAGGCACCCATGGACCTAATAGGCTAGCTCGAGATGAGACCCCCTATCCTTTAACTAGGCCTTGATTTATTTTTTACGGATCCCTCTGTTTCTTGCTGAGAAGCTTTTTAATGCTTTCTCGGGGATCCCTAGGCGAAGCATCTTGAGGTTTTATTCTTAGGCTTTTATTGTCAGTTGCTTTTACCCCCCATACCCTTTAGCCCATTCTTCCCACAAGGTAAGGTACAATCCCTAAATGATTGGCCAACCCTATGCCCAGACCAGTGTAATGGGATGGGTGAGCGGGAAATAAGGTGGAAAGTGGTATGTATGACGGGAACGGACGATGTCTTTTCAGAAATCCCCCCAATGGCAACTCAAAACCTATGGACACAAGCTTGCTAGGGCATCTTATCATTCCCTCCATACATGGTCAAGTGGACAAACATAAGATCCAATCACATGTTACAAACAAAGGAATCAAATGCACATATTCAAAGGTTTTGAGAATCAGAGTGACACATACCATGATACCCCGACTCATTACCTCATGGAGAAAGAACCATCTCTAATGCAGGACCAAGCCGAAGGTGATGGATGTTGTTGTTGTTGTTGACAAAGTGGAGGCATTGAAAGGGAGAAAAGATGGGCCCTCCAGGGCTATGCTCAAGTCGATCTGGCTCTCGGTACTCCATGTCTGGGAGATGTGGGCCTCGAGACATAATCTCCTAGTTATCCCTGAAAGTGGGGGATAACATCTGGCTCCAACTCAGGTACATGTGCTCACCGTAGAGCACATGAGAACCTCAACATCTCTGGCAAAACCTGCAACCTGCTTGATCTCAATAGCAAACTTCTATAATCATTTGGGGTGGTAATACCACCCCAACATATATGTATATATATAAGACTGAAAAACAAACATATATATAAATTTGAAAGCAATCTATTGTAGTATGCAATGAAAATGGTATAATACAATGAATACAAATGCCTACTTACATGTACTTACTTGTTGGCTGGATGTTAGATGTGGTCAAACGATCAGCGAAACCCATCCAACAACGTCCCACAATACCTGCCTTTGTGCTTCATCATAAGCCAAAATAGTGATAAGTTAAGCACAACAATGACATTAGTTAGAAAATGTATCATATCAATGGAAACTGTAAGGTCTAGCTCATGGAGGCGGGTGGGAGGGAAAAAGTGATACCAAGACATACTCTCAGGAGAGTGCTCAATCCATCTCAGAAAAGGATCGTGAAAGGTGAAAGGTTCAAAAGACCAACCCGAAGGAGTCTGAATGCCGGCCACCTTGGACGTCTTCACGACTCGAGGCCTGAGAAGGGATTAGCAATAACTGAAAGGATGACTGATGATTTCTTAAGGGGAAACTGGAAAACTGTGACAATAAGATTCTTCTTGAGGAACTCAACTTTCCCCTAAAATCCAGAATGAGGTTTTGTCTTACAGGATACTTGCGATAAGGGGCATGTTTCCAAACCATACCTTCAGTGGCACAGTGCGGTAAAGTAATCAAATGGAGGTGGAAAACCTTATCACAAGCACCATGCTTCATGGAAGTAACCTCCTCACTTTTATCAAGACCTGAGTAGAATGATGGTTAATAACTTTCTTCATAGAATAGATCTAAGTGCTCAGATGGATAGTCATCAAAGTCCTCAAGGTATGACCGAAAATTATTAGGAGAGCATAGCATCAAGTCATCCTTGGGTGTCTGAATAAAGTCAGGTTCTTGTTGCCAAATGTCAAAATTATTAGTAACTTCATGTGATAAATGTAAAGGCAAATTTTGGGAATGACCCTCAATGTCATAAATGGGATCCCAATCATATCCCATTTACGCTTCCTGACATGTATGAATTCATCAATATTATCAACAAAGTCATCATCTTCATCATAACATGAAGGGGTTAAAACATCCAACACTTTTTTACTCTCCACATCATAAGATAAAGAATCATTAAAAATTTGGAAGGGGAAATAACTCACCTTTCTTAATCCTTCCTGTGCAGGAGCTTCAAGTATTTTGATAACTTCATCAAGTGGAAGATCTTCCTCTACATCTTCAGTTTTGAGATATAGAGGATCTAGCTTGTCCAAGGGTTCCATTTCTTATTCACTCTCTGAATCATAGAACAAGTTATCATCAAAAAAGTGGAAAGGAAAATGACTTACCTCATTCTCTTCATCTTGTGCAGGAGGGATAGAATCTTGGAGAGCTTCATCAGACTGAGGAGCGGTTACTGGTCCTTCATCCTCATAATTCACTTTTCTAGTTACATCTTCGTTGCATTCTATTGAATCATGGGAGAAATCTTGCTCCTCTTCAAGGGGTTGACATTATTCTTTATAAATCTCTTCTTTCGCATCAGAGGGTTCTTAATGTTGAACATGATATGCATTCCTCAGATCTGCTACAATCTCAGTAGTGAATCCTCTGTCTTCCAAGGTTATTTTGAGATTTTGAAGGGCATCTTCATACGTTTGGCAACGTGGTTTGGTAAAGTCAATAAACCTACTGATGAGGTGTATGAAAGATGATATACCCTTATCTTCGCAACAACCCTTAAACCAATCTTGCAAGAAGGATGGTAGAGAGAGTATAAACAGTTTTATTAGAGCATCCTCCCCTCCCAATTCTACCTCGCTTATATACTCCAGAAAATTTACGATGTGAGGAGTTGGGAGGCCCCAAAATCTTGGAAGGTTGTTTGACCATTTTGCATCAAAACGGGTTGGGTAGCCTTGAAGGCTTTTGAAATCAATAGTTGGATACAATTGTTCCCAGGATGCCATGATCCCATAACTTGGAAATATCACAGATTTGAGAGTAAGGTGGCACCTGGGAAAAGGTTAGTGGAGTCGCCAGATAATTTGCTTGAAATCATCAAAGGAAAAGGGAAAACACCCTAAGTGGAGTCGCCAGGTAAGCTTGTAAGGTAAATACTCTAGAGGCAAGGCTTACCGAAAAGTGTCATGTTGAGGAGAATTGACTTAGTGTTCTCCCACAATGACGCCAAAATGTTATCGCATAGTTTGTAGTTAGGGTTATAGACGGATGGAAGGAGGTTAAACTGGCGTAACTGAACCAATCCCACCACTGTCACCTCAATGGGAAGGTTCTTTCTATTTAGGGAGGTCAAGCCCAGGGGAGATGTCCCCGATGACCTGGGGTTTTGAGAAGGCAAAGGATTTTGGCAAGGCTAAGTGATAATAGTCCCCCTCACAAGTCACCACCTGATCAAAAAGTTTGGCTTATAGCCAATAAATATAATCCGGAAGTAATAACCAAGAAAGGAGTACCTGCCCGAGACAAAGTAACAAAGAAACTAGGCATATGCAAGCTTTCTTGCTGGTTAGTACTTCATATAATCAATGACTTTTCTGATAATAAGCAATTGAGCAATGGTATTGATGAAGCAAATCAATGATTGTACAATAGCTATTGATGAAGCAAATTAATGATTGCTAACATGTTTTTGGGTTTAATGCTGACATGTTTGTGTGTATTTGGCTGAGGAATTCTGTCAAGCAGTTGTACTACTAATATGTTTGGTGTTAAATGTTTCAAATCTTTTTATCAAACAATTTGCAACAAACTATAATACATTGGCACATAATGGAGATATACTTTATTCAATAGCAATTGCAACAATACAAATGAGAGAAATAATTATAAACTTAAGAAATCAATTATAACAATGACAAATTGAACAAGTGTTATCATGTGTGGTCACTATTTTCTGACCTGTGAGTGAGTACAATTGAACAACAATAACACCTTGAAAATGATCTCCTTCTGAACAACCCTTACAATAGAGATTTGGTGCTATTTAGTAAGAGAGCAGATGTGAATGACAATTGATAGATCTGTGTTGGAATGTCACCTTCATGAGATCTATGAACTGTTATGAACAACTCTCATTTTATCAACAATACAACCTATTATGAACAAATCTTCTTCACTGACACTTAGGCCCTACAAAATCTGTTACGACTCCTCTAAATTTCCCATGATTTGCAACCAATAAGGATGGCCTCCAAAAAGGGTACCACGAGTTGTTGGAGACCAATACATACTTGTATTAACTGCCAAGTATTTGACTACAGTGGCACAATCTCTCCTTTTTTATGGATGCCCGTGAGCCGGGTTGAGTGATTTGGCCCTTCTTAAGCTGCCACAAACTGGAGATAAAGGGCATGGTCTCTTGGCGACTCCCACGAACAACAGAGAGAATAAGACAACATTCACAAATACCCAAAATCTGTTGATAACAAGGTAGTACGCTCTTCTTTTAAGTTGCCACAAAATGTAGATGAGGGTATGATCTCCACAAACTGTTGAAAATGCTCACATTAGCAAACTGATGGTACTGTCAAAGAGGAAGAATTCTACAAACCTTGAAATGAAATGGCTTCCACAACACCCAAAACCTACTGCAAATAACCAAACAACTTATACAAAATGACAGATCTTCCTTCTAAAATAAATCTAAGTGAGAGACCTGAGTAATCTCTCCTCTTGATCATCTAGGGTGGATAATTTCACCACCGAAACCAATCTATTCAAGGGTTTCAACCCAAGAACCCTAAAAGACTCAAGAGCTCTCTTCAAATCGTTTTAGTAAAATGATCATGCATAATAAGAGAATGAGCTATCATTGTACTTTGATACCTTGGCAACCTTTGTATTCATTGTCACCTTGGAAGCCTTTATATTCATTGATTTTTTGCCTCTTCTTTGTTTTTCAGCAACCATATGATCTACCATTGATGGAATGGGGTTAGGAAAACCCACAGACTCATTGTCATATTCTCCCTTCTCACTATCCTCTATGAATTCAAAAATATATGGGCCATTACATACATGTTTCTTGATAGTATTTGGGTCTGCTATGGGATTGGAAATGACAATAGAATTTTGACATAACTACGTGCCTTTAGTAACTTTGGAATCTGCAGACAAAGTTGGAAACCTTTCAGCCTCTTCATCACACTTTGAATTTGATTTATCTTGCATAGGTGGCTCTTGTGATGAAAGAGGATGTTGGTCCTCCTTATGCCCTAACTTCCCTTGGTCTTTCATACCCTTGTTTTCTTTAACATACCATTCAAAAACACCAATGCTTCTTCTTTATCACTCACTTTAGTTAAGAGAGGCCTTGAAGGACTCTTTTCCAATGCAATTAGGAATTTGTTCAACTTATTCATTCTATAAATAGTCTCAACCCAAACATATGCTTCACGTGATCCCACAAACCCTCTCAAATGAGACAAATTCCTTGGTCTAGGCCAATCCTAAATTGACTTGATCTTCTTCTCATCAACGCTAACTCTCTGAGCATTAATCTTCTACCCAAAATACAAAGTTTCAATCAAACCATACTCACATTTTGATACCTTGGCGTAAAATGAATGTTGCTCAAATATGCCAAGCACCTCATCTATGTGCTTCAAGTGATTCTCTCGTGCCCTACTATAGATCAAGATGTCATCAAAGAAAACCTAAACAATTTTCCTCAATTATAGAATGAATACCTATTTCGTACATGGTTGGAAGGTAGCAGGGACATTAGTGAACTCAAATGGCATGACCAACAACCCATGACGCCCATAGTGAGACATGAAAGTCGTCTTGTACACATCCTTCTCTCTCATCCAGATTTGATGGTACCCTAAACACAAGTCAATCTTAGAGTGGTATACTGCACCATGAAGCTCATCTATCAAATAATTAATCTTGGGTAAACCAAACTCAATGGTATGCTCGAAACCTCTATCAAGAGGTCTCCCTAGAGGAGTCTTCCCAAAATATCTAGTCATGCTTTCTCAACAATGACTGTATGTCTCCATGATAAGGTTAGCTACTATTTGAAGACTTCTTAGATGTAATAATACACTATGTTGTGCAATTCACATCCTTGCACCTGTATATGCCCTCCATCTACTTGGTTGAAACAACCTTAGGAGCACCATTTGCCATGCCCCTCGGAACCACCCTCTTACCATATGTTGTCTTGAATTCTAGCTCCATTGTTTTGTAGTTGACATAATGTTTTCCCAGGGAAAGACGACACTAGTATCGACCAGTTCAACTACATAGAAGTCATCTGTCATAGTGTAGTTTCCCAACATCATATCCAACCACATAACCCTCTCCGTGCATGTCATATTGTGCCCACCAACTACTACTACATTCAACCCCTCAAAGTCCTCTATAGGAATGCCTCTCCTAGCTACCAAAGCTGAGTCAATGAAGTTGTGGGTTGCCCCACTGTCAATCAAAACTGTTACACGTTGTCCTTGTACTACTCCATGAATCATGAAAGTGTGAAATCGAGGAACACCTATTAGAGTGGAAATAGTTCCACCCTTAGCCTTCACATATGGTTGCTCCTCATCCATACTGCTACGCTCTCCACCCTGAGCCTGTCCTGCCTCCTCCTCTCCATCACTATCTGAAATCACCTCTATGTAATGCACCTTACCCTTTCCCATGCCCCTGTGACCCGACTCCCAAGGCCCCTTACAGCTGAAACCTAATTTCTTTCTCCTCAACTCCCTACGAGTCTCATCATCCAATCTATCTTTTTCGGCCCACTCGTTTTGGAAAGGTTTCTTATCTTTCTTTTCTTGGGGAATGAAAGGTTTAGAAGGAGCTTTATTCTTTGCAACTATGCACTCCATGTCTCATGTTCTAGTGTTGGCATCCTGTAGAGATCTTGGTTTGAAGGCCTAAATCCAACCACATAGGAATTTGGATAGTCCTTTAGTAAAAAGCATAATCAATCTATGCTCAGACACATCTGTCACCATGAATTCCATCCTATGAAACTCTAAAATATAAGCATCCACTATCCCACTCTTCCTAAGCCGTGTCAGCTCCCTGAAATGCAACTCTGGATCCTTCTTATCAAACCAGTCAATGATCCTCTGTGTGAATTCCATGTATGAAGTAATGCTAGCATTCCCTAAAGTGACTAGCCCATGGTACGACCACTCGTGGGCCTCTCCATCCAAATGAAAAGTAGCATATTTGATGGCCTCTCTCTTCATCATGGGGTTAAGTTGGAAATATGTGTCCAACTTTTGAACCCAAGCTCTAGCAGTGCATTTGTTAGAGCCATCAAAGTAAGGGATAGATAATTTCCCAACCTTCGGCTGAAGCTCCCAACTATGTGAGCCCTTGTTGTAATCCCTTGGCCTATTCATGTACTTGATCGTACAAAAATCCTACAAAAACATGGTTGCCTGAAACTCATCACCAAGAGTTTGATACTTCCTCAAATAATCAGTAAAATCTTCCCCTTATCCTTGTTCTCCCTGATTTCCAGCTTGTTTTCCTTCTAAGAAATGAGGGATGTGAGTGTTGAGTGCAATCTATGTCGTATAAATTTCTCAACGATTTAATGTCAACCAGGAGCTCGTAAGCTTAGAGGCACAACACAATATGTGCGAGGATTTGAAGTTATCTATTCTAAACTACTAAAGCAAAGAACATAAAAATAACATGAATATACAAATGACAAATTTTACCTACTATATACAACACATAGGTGTACTGGCATCAGTGCATGGGGGCCCTTCCATCCTTCAGTAAATACACCATAATCTTAACACAAGATAGAGATCAAAATGGAAGCATGTCTTGTATTCAAAAGAATATGATTACATCTTCATTCCAATATAAAATCTCCTCTCGACTAACCTCAAGAATCAACCTATCAA
>ML808917.1:187673-213159 GCA_009831015.1 Picea engelmannii | reverse complement strand
TTAAGAAAAATCAAAGTGTTGAAATTAACTCAATTCATGATATTAGTATCAATCCATTCTTAAAGAAATAACCATGAAAAGTAAATTTACTCCTTGTTTTTGTCAGATAACACATGTGCATGGCAAATAGCTCAGTACCAGCTGACGATAGATATGGTGCACTGCTCTGTCATCAGCTTCAACATGCTCCACCCAAGTCACCTTGGAATAGCTATTGGGCATCTCTTGAATGCGACAACCAGATGATCGCCTTCGACATCTTATCACTGAAGAAGAATTCCCTCGTAAATTGTCTAGATAGACATCAACAACAGCCCATATTGAGTCTGAATGTTGCTTGCAATATCTCACAAAGTAAATCTCCCGGGTAAGCACTAGTGGAGAGGGTACTTGAAACTCCGCATGCATCACTTGTAAAGCACCATTGTAGTTGCCTGCCACGCCTCTTAATGAAATCGGCTCTTTGAGGGAGAAACTCGACTGTGCCCATTTTTTAAATTAAACTCGAACATATAACTTCAAGGTATTCATGTGAATCTTTTCTTCCAAATTTAAGAGACCCAAGGGGCAACAAAACCAGGAGGAAGGGACCACTTCTTAGCGCCACTGTAAGGACTGTGACCCAAATTTTCTGTAACACCAAACTCACAAGCATTATAATAGGATCATGAAACATAAAGATGTACATGATTAAACCTGTGAGCTATGGTCTAATGATAACACAGAGGGCACCTGATATGATTGTTTCAAAACTAGTGGTTTGAAGAGTTCAAAATATCAATCTCCCAATACTCCCTTCCTTGTGTATCCCCACCTTTTATTTATAATATATATTCAATCCTCATAGGTGCTGATTCGGGAAGCCAAAGAGAAGCTTATTCACGTCTTCTGGAAATTGCTCTGAATAAAATGGCTCCCTTCCGAAAGATATTTGATCTCCAGATTAGGCACGTCAGACTTTAGCGTTTCACTATTGATATGATACTCCATTCCCGAATATTTCATTACATAATCCTTGTTACAATTGCTCCTGATTCGTGCTCAATCACAGCTGGATTTGACTCGATTTGGCAAATTCATTTTTCCTGTGTGTTTTAACATGGCACGAGCGGCAATGAAGAGGAGTTTCTTCAGAAAATCTGCACGTAATCCATCAAATCGCTCAAAATCTGCACGTAATCTCAGAACTGGATTGCATATTTGGATAATAGTTGAAAAATTCGCACAAAATAATCTCATAATCTCCAAATAAACGACATTTTAACAAGAATGGCATTTTTCCCATCGAATGAGTGAGATCCCTTATCTGTACGGGTGTTGGGGTTTCCATTTTTGCCAACAAGTTTCCGGGCGTCTATTCTGTCACCTGCGATTCCGTGGAGGATGCCCAGAACGTTATGTAGAGCGAACAACTGGGACAACGTGCGGTTTCTTCTCCAATCTGCAATTCGGCTCTGGTAGCACATCTTGGACATGGGGATGAATTGGGATCAACTGGTAGAATGTATTCTCTACCAAGTTTAGGTTTAGAAGGGACTACTTCAGGTAGGTATTCATCTGCCAGCTATGGCAGTTTGGGAGGCGTGCAGAATGGTGGTGCGGGTGGTTATGGATCTCTTTCTAGCTTTTCAACAAGCCGTGCTCCAGCTGGGGGCTTGCTTGTCGGAGGAGCTAAATCGGGGTCTACTGTTGAGGTAACAATACCAAATAAATCTGTTGGTTCTATTCTCAGGAGAGGTGGATCTAATATATCTCAAATTCGTGAGATATCAGGAGCAAAATTGAAGTTGCATGAATCAAAACCTGGAGTCATTTGGATCCAAGTTTCCACCACTGTGCAATTGTAGATCCATAATGCACCACAACATAGAAATAGGAATAAAAAAGAAGGATGCAATCAGGTGCGATGGAACTCACGTCAAGAAGCACAGGTGTGGGAGGACCATCAAATGAGTAAGCAAAAAGTGTGGGTTGGATCATTATAAGAGATCCAACTACACCTTCACGGTTTAAGAATCAATCTAAAAAAAAAAAAGGCCGTCTTGTCAGGAGTGTTGTTGAAGACTTGGAGGAATTGTGAACGACGAAGATGGTACATAAATTGAGGATAAAGAGAAAAGTTGGAGGACAGGCGGAAGGAAGTTGGATCGTCTTTTACATAGTCTCCAAATTTTGATGCAAAACGAATGAGCATCCTATCCAACCATCTAAGAATCTCGTGGATGTCCTCGGTCTCAGTTTTTTTTTTTTGCACAGCAAGTCTGGCCACAATTGTTGCTGCAGCTTCCTGGTCAAATCCATCTGCCAGTTCTTGCACTTGGGTTCCATCAACCCATCTTCTTGCAGTAGTTGTCACTCGCAAACGGATTTGCCCATTGCCATGTTGGTATTGTGTGATGAATTGGATGAAAAATGCAGTACCTGTTCGGATTTTACTAGGCTGCTGGCTGCTCACATCAAAGAAGAAGGCAATACAAGTTTTGTTTGTGAGTGTACTCATTTTCCATGCATTAGTGCCCCCAATTCCTATCTCATTCTCACTTACAAATGTAGTTTTTTTTCTGTAGTGAAGAGCATGGTCCAAGGGCACCACATATTTTAATGTCCTTCATTGTGATTATCTCAACTGTTGCATTGAAATTCATCTTTAGGTGGCCTTGTTCATCGTGGGAAAATAGGTGTTGCAGACATTTCTTGAACTGATCGGAATTGAATGTCTCTGCAAGCACCACCAATCCTCTCGAGGTTTCTATTGTTGGTTTCATTTCTTCAGTGCCCACTTGATCTAAATAACATGCAAAAATGTCCAAAACAAGCCCTACTGCTACTAACCTTTATTTTTTAAATAATTCAATAGATTTTTTGATCTTTCTGATCGTTCGAAGCGCAGGAAGGGAGCATACTACTTTCTTGAATTAATTTTATTTATGCAGGTTAGTGTAAACACAATCAAGATTTGCGACAAAAGAAAATTCTTCGAGATCTCGTTTTATTTATTATTATTTTTATTTTTAATCTATTCTACATTAACTTTGAAAGTTTTATTTTCTAAGTAAAAGAATGCTTCCAATGAAACCATATACGGACTAAGAATTTGAAAATGCTCACATCAAGATTTAAAATGTTTACCTGATTGTTTGCAAGGATGTGAGTAACCTGTTTCATTCTTGGATTTGGTGCAAGGTTCTTTTGAAACCAATCTTTGATATTATCCTTGCTCTCCAAAAAGTACCTGTTTATCATCTTCAAATTCCTCATTTGTAGATGAGTTAGTAAGAAATGGGGGGTTCTTTTAAGGATTAATGTATGCATTCTTTAATTCATCGAGCTTTCTAATTAATTAAGATCACACACAAATTATTTCCTTCAAAAGTGTTGATTTAAAAAAAGAAGATCCAAATTAACATTTATAGAGAATATATTATATACAATTTGAACACAAATCACCCGGGTTCAATTCCCATAATGACATGAATAAAAGCTCATAATAAATATCTTGTAATGGCTTCGAGCCTATATGTATTGGAAAGTTGCCTTTGATTCAAAATTGAATAGCACGACAATTGTTATTTCCGAGGAAAAAATAACCCTTTAAAAAAAAACAATTTGAACACAAACCTATTTTATATGTATATATATATATACATACATATTGTTTATATTCAAATATACTTAATAGCACCATGCTTTCAAACCTTTTCACAATATAAAAAAAACCATAAATTCAAATTTTAATGTTTCTTATTAAATTTCAAATACCCCAAACCTAAGAGAAAATTAGCTTACATCTCTCAAGACAAAATTTTGCCTTTTACACATATGAGCTTCACAAAATTCCCTTTATAAACTTGACACCCCTTTTCTTATTTCCATCACCTCAACTTTACAAATGTGTAGTTGGGAAATTTCCATTTTTCTTTTCTTCATTATCACTTTTTGTGATTGCACAAAATTTTGCCTTTTACACATCTGAACTTCACAAAATTTCCTTTATAAACTTGACCCCCTTTTCTTATTTCCATCAATCACCTCAACTTTACAAATGTGTAGTTGGGAAATTTCCATTTTTCTTTTCTTCATTATCACTTTTTGTGGTTGCCATGTGGTAATCTTTAGTTTTACCCAACTCCTAGGTTGTTCTTCTTCTATGGGGGTGTGATATGAAGTTTTCTTCTATGGGGTGTGATATGAAGTTTTGAGTTGTATTTATTATATGATTATTTTGTTAAAATATATTTTTGAATGATATTAAATGTATATGAATGAATAAGAAATACAACAAGTTTTTTTTTTTTTTAAGTAAAAAAAGTGTTACTTGTTATATTATATTGACAAAAATACAGAGATACAACATTACTGTTGCCACCAAATGTACCGCCATTTTACCGGAAACCAGCACAATTTGGGGCAAGTATGTTGTTTCTAGGAAAAGAAGCCAAAGTACTGTTTCACCATCTGTCCTGCCCGAAGGAAACCAGGACAGATGGAAATATATCATCTTAACTCTGAACAACAAGATTGAAAACCAGACTAAAAAAGACAAGCTCAAATACCCGGTGACCTGTCGTCCTCGTCCTCTTGCCACGCTGCTTTGGCTTGAATGACAAATGGCTGGGCGCACGTTGGACATTTTTGATTCGCTGGGGCATTGGATAAGTGTCCAGAAGCATATCCAAACACTATCCCATGAGGAGGGCTCTGTGTTCCTAGTCTGCCATTTGTCCTCGGAGTTCAAACATTAGATCCAGGTGTGTCGTGCGGAGGAGTGGTGCATGCATTCCTTTTGTGTCTACCTCGCCTGAGGTACCCTTCTTCGCTTCTGCGTTGGCCTCGTCTTTGTCCATGGTTGTGATGTCTGTGTGGTGCACCTTTACCGCACAGATCCTCTGCGAGACCTCATTCATGTAAGGAACTTCCTCGACATAGCATGTTGGGATATCCTCACAGAGCCTCCCCCTTGTCTTGTCTCTTGCTTGAAGCTCTAGGGAAGTCGAGGTGTTTTCCGGGCATGGTATTTCCTCTATGTAGCAGGTTTGGAAATCCTCTTCAATCTTTCCCCTCAAGCTGCTTCCAGCTTGAGTTTCAGGCGCAGGTGGAGGAATTTCTTCTCGCTTAATGTCTGTGGGCTGCCAATTATCCAAAGCTGGTGGGGTCTGAGCTCTCTTCTCCGTCGCAGACTCAATTATGGGTGCATGGAGTGCGAAACGGGCGACCCTCGCTCTTTGCCGAAGGATAGAGTTTGCTAGAGAGAGTGCTCGTTCCATATGCTGCCTCCTTCGTCGATGAGCAGTGTGGGTGTGCCAAGCCGACTCGCGACGAGGCTTGCCTCGCTCCCTAGGCATAGTGGAGGAGGAGTGAGTATAAGACAGGACACCGAGAAAAACACACCAGAGCTTACAGTCGACGGGGAGTTTCAGAGCAAGAATGAGTCGACTGCGTCCAGAACTCTTTGCTTTTATCTTTTTGCGGGACGGCTGCACCTGGCCTCTTTTTAACTCAGCCATACTTAATGCTTGCAGTGCCGACACTTTCGCGCGACGGAGAAGTCGCTCATCCGAAGGTCGGTTGTAATGGCCTGCTCCCATTGTTAATGCTGAATAGATGGGGAGCGGCCTGCCGCATTTAAACCTTGGCTCCATGCTATGCCAAATGGCAATGTTCTGCGACGTGTCACCCCATCCGGGGAACACAACAAGTTTATTAAACATATCTTTATTACTTAATTATTCATAAAATTGATTAATCAAATAAAAAATAAAGAGTTCATGAAAATGAACAAAAAAATTCAAACATAAACAAATCATTAAGAAACCCACCATCTAAAAAAACACAAAACTCCTCCTACTATCTTTGTGTAACACATTCACTCATCCATTACTCTATATGTTGTCCTCATGTTTCAAGGATATGCATCGTAGTAAGTACAACCCATCTTTCAGACATACATCTATTTTGAGCTTTTTTCAGTTCGCCTCAGATGTTAGGAGAGATGGTCCCAGTGGACTAGAGTAGGCTTTTACCATTGATATCATAAATTTTATATCCACTCACCCTATACATCTCTCTCTTCGATCATTTCTCTATCTTCGAAGTTGACTTTCCAAAATCTAGATTAAACTCTTATTTTATTTTTTGCATCTAACTTTTATATTAACAATGCTGTAATGCTCTTACTTTGTATGGACATCATTGTACCCAACAATACAATACCATTCATCTATACCTAACAATACAATACCATTCATTTACTCATTTATCTAATATTAATAGAATTATCTTATCTTATCCCATCTATATCTGCTTTGGTAACTTGTAAAGTGAAAAGACAATTTTAAACTAGTGGCGTTGTTGAAAAGGAGGGCCAGCTTACTAATAATCTACAATAAGACTGATACTTATGCATAGAGGCTATGTTCATTTGCATAATTCTTATAATTAAAACACATGTGGCCCTATCACCAAGCATCCGTGCGAAAACCGAACTACATGGATGCCCCGATCGTCCATGGTCCCTACCCTCCATGTATATATAGCTAGTAAATCTTGAAAAATGAAAAAGATGGCGATGAATATTGTGACGAAACACAGCATATTAGCTCCTGCCTTACGTCTCTCATTAACAGCAGCACAACCAAGCATGGCTCTGCTCTGCAATCGTCAGCTTCATCTGCATCCTCTTCAGGTAACCGTCCCATCTTATGGTTTTTTTTCCACCATTATTTCTGTTCTTGTTTCAGATGCCCTCTATAATTTATTGGTTTCGAAGTTCAATCGTCATTTCTGTTTCAGACAGGAATTAAAGAAATTAAACCCCCGCCTTACACCCTTTTGTAACGCATTTCTTTAACGGAATCAAGCAAAACAGAACATTTTATGAGTTGGGTTCCGTTGGAGCTGCTAGATAACGATGATGGGCAACTTACAAAGCTTCGTGCACAAACCTGCTATAATTTCTCTCGCTTTAATGTTTTTCATGTTCCAATTTATATAGCGATATGTACAGGGTTGCAAAAACAAAAGGCCACCATCATGAGGTCATAAGGAAATAAATAACTGCTCTCTCAAGACTCAGAAAACCAAAAACTGATGCAGGGCATTAAATATGCATTTTTTTTAAAATAGGGAAAAAATCCATCCGTTGGTCTCCTCCTCGGGTGGTTTGAACACCTCTAAAATGGTCAGTGGGACACATGGACTTAATCATTCAGTGGTAGTCAAGGAGTGCCATCAAGCCGGGCAGGCCAGCTCTGTCTCTGCTCTTAAAGCTCACCCACTTGCCTACCTGCACTATGGTGGGGCTTGCATTGGCCTGAACCCTGACAGGATGTCTAGGAGGGCACCTGCGACTGGGATCTGGAATACTGGAGCAGGATATGCCTCATAATGCAGGGGGGGCTGCAGGAATTCTCTCAGGCACAAGGATGCAGGGGCCCCTGCAGGATTTCTCTCAGGCACAAGGTTAATAAAAAAATTGTCCTTAATCATGCATACTGAAAAAGTCCTTAATCTTTTAGTTTAGTGACAATCTTATCCGATGGTTACCATTCAGAGATAAAATGTTTTTGTTGATCAAAATGATACATGCACGCATTGAGGCCACTTTGCACTGGCTGATCTGCTGGATTAATTAAGATTAGGCGATTTTTGTAGAATAACCGACTTATGAAGAAAATGTTGGTGTTTATATGATTCTCAGCTCTTGATAGTTATTGCCTTATGATTAATAACAAGATTCACTTTCATACAACAATTATCATAGAATAACTATACACTGAAAAACTATAACAATGCAGCGGAAATAACAAGATATAGAACTATTAACCATGCACAGTAGACACAAGAACACGAGAGTTTATCCCGGGAAACCCAAACTTGGGAGAAAACCCAACAACCTTTCTCTAGAAGAATTTAGTCCAAGATATTACTAGTACATCACCATCAATAGCCAAAATACCATACAGAAAAGATCCTCCCCAAGTCTAGCATCACCAAGACCTAGCTCCTCAATAACATGACCAAGAATAACCAAGCGAGAGCGTCTCCAAGTGTGGCGCACTGCGCACTCTCCAAGATAACCAGTAACCCAAAAATAGCGAAACTGCCAAACTGCAGCTGCAACTGCCTTGTGCGCACTGCAGAAGGAGCTGTCTGACTGTCAAAATTAAATGAGCTAGTCCTGCATTTATACTGATTTGAGCGCTAGTCTGGGGTCGACTTCTTATTTCTGGGTCTTTAATTTTATTATTATTTTTCCTTTGGGGTCGACTTCTCTTCCTGGGTCTTCAACTTCTTCTTGGGGCTTCTGTAATGGTGTAGATGGGTCTTCTTGTACTTTCTTGTGGAGAATGACCGCCCGAAGTTGCAAATCTCCAACACTCCCTCTCAACGAGGGAGGCATTCTCCATACTTGGATTTCTTCTGTCATAAAAAGGTTGTCTTCACCAGTCATGTTGATGTGCCATCTTCGCACATGCATTCCATCCTGGAATATGCATGTGATAACATCTCGAGTCCATCCACTCCTTGACAGGAGAAGGATAGCAGAGCCCCGTGAGTGAATGAATCATTACCCTTGGTCATATTAGCACTAGCATAGCCCCGTGCATGACCATTATGGGATAATGTCTGCCTTATGCTTATCTGTGCCACTCACCACTAGCAAAGCCCCGTGGATGAGTGAATCATTCTCCTTTGGTCATGTCAGCACTAGCATAGCCCCATGCATGACCAATCTAGGAAGAATGTCTGCCCGAACCTGGAGAACATCAACATACCTGGGCCATTCACCACTAGTAGAGCCTTGTGAGTGAATGAGTCATTCTCCCCTTGGTCATATCAACACTAGCATAGCCCTGTGCATGACCAATCCGGGGGAACGCTGCCCGATGTTATCAACATACCTGGGCCATTCACCTAACAGAGCCTCGTGAGTGAATGAATCATTCTCCCTTGGTCATATCAACACTAACATAGCCCCGTGCATGACCAATTTGGGAGAACGTCTGCCCGATGTTAAAACATCAACGCTCATCACTAGCTAAATCAACATGACTAATCCTGTGTATCATCCTCCTTAGCCAAATCAACATGGCCACTCTGGAAGGATATTTGCAATCTACTCATCTATGGATAAGTACTGGAGCTTCATTGCTCCTTCTGTACCATGTCTTGGATGAAGTCAGATGAAGTCCCGCAAGGAGCTTTTGAAGCCACATTGCCTCACGACTTGCAATACTAGTTGTGACATACTTCGTTTCTACTGTATTGAGTGCTATAGAAGCCTGCTTCCAGCTTATCCTGGAAATCATAATTGATTCCAAGCTGAAGCAACACCTTGAGGTGCTCAATCTATCTACTGCACTCCCTGCTCATTCGAAATATGTATATCTCTGCAGCCTTACTTCATCACCTAAGACAAATCATATCCAACTGTACCATGCTTCGCTGCCACCTATTGGAACTGCCTTGGCTTCAACCAAATACTGGCTCAGGGTGCTCTCTACAAAGCAAATATCTGGCTTGGCATTAACCAGGTACATCAAGGATCCAATCAACTGCATGCACGTTGTGGGATCCACCAAATATGAATATGAAGCAGAATCACTCAACTTCTTCAAATTTGTCATCATAGGTGTAGTCATGGACTTGCAATCCATCATATCAAATCTCATCAGTATCCTTTGAATGAGGAAGATCTCATCTAATCCACACCTCTAATCCCAAGAGTACATCCGACCAGGATCCTCCATCTCGAACTCTGAGGCCAACTCCCTCTATCACTAGAGTAAGTCCTGCTGTCCAGTCTGCCTCACTGGCTGCTCCCTGTTGAAATATTGTAACTTTGAAGAATATCCTACCTAAGGAGTGTTAAATAATATTGTTATATTATATTTGTTAATTAGGCCTATTGTTCCTTTGTAAAAGTCGGCCCTACCGTGCCTTGACAATTAAATGTAAATTAAGAGGGTAAAGTGACAGGTTGGCCTAGACCTAATTTTAGGCTCGCCAGACCACTATTTATAAGGGAGGCCTGCGCCTCATTTGGACACACGCACCAACTAGCTCTGCAGTGCGCAAGTCTTGGAGGAGAGCCTGTTGCGGTTAGGTGTGATGTCAAGGAGGGTTCTTGGTCTATGTCTTGATATCTCTTGGTTAAGTAGTGCGCTACTCTTTCCTAGTGAAGGAGTAGAGGAGGATCTTCTGCATTTTTTTTGGTCTATCTATATTGAGGAAGTTTTTGCTGGGTTTTCTTCCCCATGAGGGTTTCCCAGGATAATCTGTGTGTCTCTATTGTTTCTGTGATTGCCTCTCTTTCAATGATCTTATTTATGTAGCTAATGTGCTAAATGATTGTAATAATAAAGAAGAACCATAACTGCTAGATGTATAAGTAAAACATCAACATGGTATCAGAGCCAGGTTTGAAAGAGACCAACTCACAACTTATAAGAAGTGACTAGCCTCAGCGCACCCTCTCCAAAATCCAGTTTCCAATATTGTAGCTGCTGCAGAATTAGGGTTTCTGCATAAACCCTAAGTGTGACGTTTTCCCTGTTTAAGGAGGATGTTGGGGTAAGTAACCACATCTAGGAGCTCGCCTTAGGAGGGCACATCTAGTCCTTGGATCAGAATTCCGAAATTTGAAGTTTGAAAAATTAGGGTTTCCTCATAAAACCCTAAGTTGCAGTTGCAATTGAAGTACCAGTTGCAGTTGCAGTTGAAGTACCAGTTGCAGTTGCAGTGCCGGTTCCTTTGTACCGGTTCCTTCATGCCAGTTGCAACACCAACTGCAATACCAGTTGCAGTGAAAGTTTTTGTGAAGTGTTGGGATTGATTTTTATTGTCCTAGTGCGCCTTACCCTAACAAATCTCCAACTAACTTTAAGTTACAAGTTGAAGCACCTTTGAAGTTTCAAGTGTTCGTTATTGCTTGCTGTTGCTGCTGGATGGTGCCACTACTTGTCGATACTCTCAGAGGTATGTACTTACATATGCTCAAATTGTATCATTATTTTAAAGGGTACTTGCAGGAGAAAGGATCTTTTGTCTAAGCAACAATCATAGATCTAGAAGGATTTCAGATCCAACACATTCAGAGGAACTATGCACCCCAGGTTTGATTACTTTGATAGGCCTCTACTTGTTATGGCATTATTGTGATCTTATGAGTATTCACGTGCATTTTGATTTGTTGAAGTTATCATACTAACCATTGGTCAAAATTAAAGTCAAAGTATTAGATTGATTAAAATTGAAATTATAGAGTTTATTCCCTAACTCAGATTTCTGTCAAGATAGCATATTGTCTTAGTACAGAGGACAGGTTGAAGAAAATACTTGTCATCTTGAGTGAAGGAAGAAAAACAACAACACTCATTCTTGAGGACAAGACTCCAGGTTCCAGGTTTGATTGATTAAATTGATAAGATTCAAATTTGCACATATGAAGTTTGATAACAACTAAAAACTATAATTGTGATAGCAATCTTTGAAAAGTTTTATTATTGAATACTTGGTAGCATGTGAGCAATATTGAGATAAATGCTTATTGTAATTATTTACTAGATATAACTAACATCTCCTCCAGGAGAAACTTCTTGTTTTGTTTCCAGGTTACCATGGAGGAATGATTGATCACAACACTAGAAGAGTGTTGCTCTCATTTCTTATTATTGTATTTCTTACTTTTGACCCTTGTTTCAGGTGGTCACAAGTGATAGCTCTGAAGGAGCTACTGTGACGATTGTTCTCGCTATTATTTCTATTATTATTATAAAGAGTATTATTTTTGTCTACTGTTTCTCCCTTGTTGTTCTTGCTCTGGGCAGGTCACAGGTAATAACCTTGAGGGAGCTATATTGACGGTTGCAGGAGGCAGTATATTAGATGAGACATGGAGCAGACTATCCAAGTTGTATACATAACCATATACATCCATGTATCGAAGAAGAAGAAGAAGAAGAAGAAGCTACTTTTGTTAGATACAAAACATCTCATATGGAGACAGATCATGAGGAGCAGAAGGCTCCAAAGATGACAAAACAAATCCCTCTAGTGCATTTGATCACTATTAAGATCATCAGAAAGAGTTAGTAGAGCCAGAGGGGCCTACCCAGAATCAATGCAGTAACCAGGAGGAGGCCAACATGGTCCCATGACACTTTGCAGGATGTAAAGCCATATAGCATCAATGAGCCATATCAGAGGGAGAAGATAGCTCTGAGGATTATATAGACTTAGAGGGAGTCAAGCTTCAGAGGGAGTATGAATACACAAGAGTGAGCCTGTTCTCAGAGAGGATCAGATGGGAAAAAGGGTTGTCTTCCAGGACCGACAGACAAATGCCATTAGTTGAGAAGACTGGATCGTAGCTTCAAAGACTTCTAGGAGATGTGAAATCTCCTAGGAAGATTCCCTTGTTTCGGTGATAGCTGAAGAAGCCAGTCAGAAGGATTGGGATACAATTTTTGCATTGAGACCAGAAGGGAAGTTAATGGTGACTTCCAAGATTGATCTAACAGATCAAGCATGTTGCAGATAACAATATAAAGATGTACAAAGCCTGATTTGTGTCCAGAAGATTCTCCTAGTAAGAGGGAGAAGAATATGATGAGACACTTGCTCCAGTAATCAGAAGAAGTATATATAGAACAAACATGATTCATGAATAGAAGCCGACAAATATGAGAATCAGAAGGAGCAGGTACGACAATCCTTGTATTTGAGATTGAGTTATCTCCAATACCAGTTGGTGCAGTACATGAGTTGGGCCATGAAGACATGACTACAATAGGAGATTGAGTTGCCTCCATGAAAGAAGAAAATCTACCTTCAATATCAACCACTCTCAGTTTCAAATGAAGCTATTGCCATGATAGAATAGAGGAGCTACTCTCAGAGTTCAACAACTACAGTGAGAATAGAGCAGTCATTCTCAGCTTCAGAAATTGCAGCTACAGGTGCAGAGTCCTGGTTCCAGAAGGAACAATTGCAGAAAAAGTAGAGGACATACTCTCAGGCAGTGAGACAAATAATGCTTTGCAGAAAGCACATAGAACCAACACATGATTATGTAGATTAAGTTGCGCTAAGCAAGTGTACTAGTTTGGTACAATGTAATGTGAAAATTTGGTTTCGAAGTACAGGACAGGAAGACTCATGTCTGCAAGTTGAAGCAAGCTCCAAGAGCTTGGTATGACATGATTGATAGTTTTCTGATGAGTTTGGGCTTTACCAAAAGTAAAGCTGATCCCAACCTTTACTTCAAGATTGAGAATGATGGACCAGTTATATTGCTGCTATATGTGGATGACTTATTTTTGACAAATGAAGAAAAGCTCATCACAGATTGTAAGAAGAAGCTTGCCTCTGAATTTGAAATGAAGGACCTAGGCCCAATGCACTATTTCTTAGGTCTTGAAGTATGGCAGAGCCTAGAAGAGATTTTCCTTAATCCAGGAAAGTATGCTGTGGAAATTCTGAAGAGATTCGACATGATGCACTGTAAAGCCATGTCCTCTCCTATGGAGACGAATCTGAAGTTATTGGCTGATACTTCGTCAGAAATAGTTGATGTTACTCTATATAGACAGGTGATTGGTTCGTTGATGTATCTAATGAATACCAGACCAGATATAGGCTTTGCTGTGAATACCTTGAGTTAGTATCTGGTGGAGCCCAGACGTGTTCACTTTGTAGTTGTAAAACATGTGATGAGATACCTTAAGGGTACGTTGGACTATGGCCTCTGTTATACTGGAGATTGTGACTTCAGATTGTATGGCTATATTGATTCAAATTGGACTGGAAGTGCTTTAGATAGAAAAAGCTCTTCATGATGTTGTTTCAGTTTAGGGTCAGCCATGACTTCGTGGCAAAGCAAGAAGCAATCTAGTATTGCTTTCAGTACGACAGAACAGGATTACATTGCAGCATGCTCTGCTAGTTGTGAAGCCATATGGCTTCGGAAGTTGTTGACATGTCTATTTGACCTAGAGATGGATGCTACCGTGATCTTTTGTGATAACCAGAGTTGCATAAAGATGACAGAGAACCTAGTGTTCCACGATAAGATGAAGCACATTGAGATCCGGTACCACTACATTCGTGATATGGTACAAAAGGGAGTTGTGAAGCTCCAATATGTTGGCACAGATGAGCAGGTAGCAGATGTGTTGACTAAGCCTCTGTCTCGCGTGAAGTTTGAGTACTTCCAAGACAAGCTTGGTGTTGTTCGAAAGGACTTCCCTTGAAAGGGGGAGTGACGCTGATGATACTATGGTATCCTGATCACCAACATGGCAGCTCATTAGGATTTATATCCTAGGGGATTGATCATCCCTGGACAGATCCCGTAAGGTCCTGATGGACGGTTTGTCGGAGTGCCTATGTATGTATATACTTGCTGTGGTTAGTAGTGTCGCAGCTCGTTAGGATTTATATCCTAGGGGATTTTATTATCCCTGGACATATCCCGTAAGGTCCGGATGGACAGTTTGTCGGAGTGCCCACTGTTGTTGTTGTTGCTGCTGCTGTTGATGCTCCCGTCTCAATCTGTTGCCATTGATGTTGTTGTTCCAACTTCGTGCTGTTGATGTTGATGTTCCAGCTTCATGCTGTTGATGATGATGATGTTACTCCAGCTCCGCGCTGCAGATGATGATGATGTTACTCTAGCTCCGTGTTGCAGATGATGACGATGCTTAGTTTCTACCGATGTTGATGATGAGAAAAACTTTCGATGATTTATTGATATGGCAGACAGTGTTCCAGATGTTGATGATGATGTCTCCTCCTCTTGATGTTGTATCGAGTCCAGTCAGTTGTTATTGATGTTGTCAGTAGAATACCCTTCTTGTTAAGGGGGAGTGTTGAAATATTGTAACTTCGAAGAATATTCTACCTAAGAAGGAGTGTTGAATAATATTGTTATATTATATTTGTTAATTAGGCCCTATTGTTTCTTTGTAAAAGTCGGCCCTATTGTACCTTGACAATTAAATGTAAATCAAGAGGGTAAAGTGACAGTTCAGCCTAGACCTAATTTTAGGCTAGCCAGATCACTATTTATAAGGGAGGCCAACGCCTCATTTGGACACACACACCAACTAGCTCTGCAGTGCACAAGTCTTGGAGGAGAACCTACTGCAGTTAGGTGTGACGTTAAGGAGGGTTCTTGGTCTATATCTTGGTATCTCTTGGTTAAGTAATGCGCTACTCTTTCCTAGTGAAGGAGTAGAGGAGGATCTTCTGCTTTGTTTTTTGTCTATCTATATTGAGGAAGTTTTTGTTGGGTTTTCTTCCCCAGGAGGGTTTCCCAGGATAATCTGTGTGTCTCTATTGTTTATGTGATTACATCTCTTTCAGATATCTTATTTATGCAGCTAATGTGCTAAATGATTGTAATAATAAAGAAGAACTGTAACTGCTAGCTGTATAAGTAAAACATCAACACTCCCTCTGTGACAGACAAAATCCATGCCTAGTTTTTCTAACTGGTTGCCTCCTCTGTCACTGTAGCAAGATCACATCTCCTCGAAGCCTCCTTAAATCATGACACTTGTCTGTCAGTCTTGGAAGATGTCTCTCTCCCACCTGAATCTGAGGGGGAACTCCTTCTGAATGAATGACTCTTCCTCTGAGTCAATTGACTCTCTCTGAGATCAGACCCACTCTGAGTCTGTACATTCTTGGTTAAAACCAAGCTCATCAAGTATCCATCAATCCTCAAGTACCATGCTCCCTTTGAAACATGACTCCCTTTGAGTTTGTACAATCTCTGGAGCCATCTACTCCCTTTGCATTTTCTGAAGTCTGATCTGCCTGGAACAAGCGCAATAACAAAAATAGCAAAAAAGAATAATATTCTTCTGATAAGGAAATCAGAGCAAGAATAAAAAATGGGGAAACAGGAACAACACTTTTCCAGTGTTGTTACCAATCATTCCTCCGTGGTAACCTGCCCGGAACAAAACAAGAACAAAAGACAAGAGCAACACTTTTCTAGTGTTGTGACCTCCATAGTAACCTGCCCGGGACAAAGACAACAATCAAGAACATCTCCTAGAGGAGATCAAGTCTATCTTGCAAACAAGTGCATCATTAGTATAGTGAGAATTTACATAATGATCATAGTACTAACAATATTCAAGACATTTGATAGCAAAAAAAGGTACCCAACAGTAATAGAACACTAAAGACTATTGTCCCGGTTATGATATTTATTTAAGATGCAACAATATAAAAATATCTAACCTGATATGCAAACCTGGAGTCTTAATTGCTAGGGAGGGTGCGTTATTTCTCTGTGTGCACTAGATCTAAGATCCCTTCGGGTCTACTGTCACTGCTTGGTCAAAGGTCCTTTTGCCAAGTATACATCTCCTGCAAACATCCTCATGATATAATTTATATACAAGTGTGTACCTGTAAAATTTGTAGCACCATCCAACTTGTCTTCTAATCTCAAGGTTTGTGCAACTGGCAACTGCAACTGGCACTGTAACTGCAACTGGCAACTGTAACTGGCACTGTAACTGCAACTGGCAACTGTAGTTGGCAACTGCAACTAGCAGTTGGCAACTGCAACTGCAACTGTAACATGCAACTGCAGTGAGAAATTTCAACTTTCACCAAGTTGTAATTTGAGACCACTAGGAGGTGTGTTAGGGTAGGGCGAGTTGATCTATGGCAAAATTAATCTCGGCGTCCTCCAATAAATTGCTCAACGAGCTTGACAAGCTAAGATTTGTGCAGTGATAAATTGAAACTGCGCAGTGGCAATATTTCAACTAGCTCTGATACCATGTTGGTGTTTATATGAATCTCAGCTCTTGATAGTTATTTCCTTATGATTAATAAGAAGATTCACTTTCATACAACAATTATCATAGAATAACTATACACTGAAAATATCAACTATAACAATGCAGTAGAAATAACAAGATATAGAAATATGAACCATGCACAGTAGACACAAGAACACAAGAGTTTATCATGGGAAACCCAAACTTGGGAGAAAACCCAACAACCTTTCTCTAGAAGAATTCAGTACAAGATATTACTAGTACATCACCATCAATAGACAAAATACCATACAGAAAAGATCCTCCCCAAGGCTAGCATCACCAAGACCTAGCTCCTCAATAATATGACCAAGAATAACTAAGCAAGAGCTTCTCCAAGTGTGGCGCACTCTCCAAGATAACCAGTAACCCAAAAATAGAAAAACTGTCAAAACTGAGCTTCAACTTCCTTGTGCGTGTTAGATTTTCTTTATTTATAGAGCAGTAGGGTTACCAATGTTCTTAGATCTTCTTTTAATAACAGTTATATCATATACTGGAAAATAAGTAGCATAAACAAGAACAAGAGAACACAAGAGTTTATCCTGGGAAAACCCCAAATGGGGGAAAAACCCAGCCAACCTTTCTTAGATAGATTCCGTCCAAGATAATCCAACCATAAACCGGCTCTCAAGAGCAATAGACAATGAGGAAACCCTAGCACTAGGCTAGAGCACAAATTAGTGCTAGCAGCTGCAATAGCAACACCATACAACAATAGCGCACCTCTTCCCAGAGATAACGCACAAGAGAAAACCACCACTGAGAATAACCAAGAACCTCAGATGCCGCAGTGCAGTAGATTCTTCCTTGCCTTAGACTTGCGCGCCCTTCTTCAATGAAAGAGTGAGTGAGTTTGTGTCCAAATGAGTAAGATGTCTCCTCTATTTATAGTCTTCAAGTCACTTAGCTAGGCCGACTTCTTCTTTGGAGATTTTAATTTCACTTTATTCTTTTTCTTGTGGGTCGACTTCTCTTTTTAGGTGTTCTTCATGTGTTTAATGGTCTTCCTAGACTTCTGGAATCTTCTCCTCTTCTTAGAAAGGTTTTCTAGAGGATAATACCTCCCGTAGCTACCAAAACATCAACACTCGCTCTTAGCTAGGGAGGTATCTTTCCATGATGTCTTCATCTAGTAGTCCATTGACTACTCTGCAATCAACTAGTAGCACACAACTACTACCATGCCATCGGTAGCTCAAATCATCTGCCATAGTCTCCATGACTATGCTGCGATCAAACATTAGCATAAAGCTACTTCCAAGCCGTCTGGTAGTCTCCATGGCAATCAACTAGTAGCACACGGCTACTACAATGCCATTCAATGGAACACAATTGCTGCCAAGTCATGGTAGTATACAACTACTGTCATAGTGGTACACAACCACTGCCATAGTAGTATACAACTACTGTCCAGTGGTACACAACCACCGCCAGTGGTACACAACCACCGCCAGTGGTACACAACTACTGTCCAGTGATACACAATCACCGTTAGTGGTACACAACCACCGCTATAGTAGTACACAGTTATTGTCTAGTGATACACAACCACCGCTATAGTACTACACAACTATTGTCCAGTGATACACAATCATCGCCAGTTGTACACAACCACTGCTATAGTAGTACACAACCACTGTTCAGTGATACACAATCACTGCCAGTGGTACACAACCACCGCTATCGTAGTACACAACTACTGTCCAGTGATACACAATCACTGCCATAGTCTCACATAGCAATCCACTAGTAGCACACAACTACTAGCATGTTGTCCAATAGCACACAACTACTGCCATAGTCTCATGACTATGATGTGATGTTTATCCTCTCCCAATAGTATTATTCACACCTAGCCACCTCGCATGGCGTAGGCAAGACTAGTATCCGGCTGTGCATTACTCCCTTAGTCACCTCATGACTGATCTAGGAAACCCTTGGCCAAAGGGGTTAGTTGGTTGGAGGAGAAACACCACACTTCCCTCTCAATGAGGGTGGACATTTTGCATTATGCCAAGCTTGTCTCTGAAGTAGTCATACTTCACTCTAGACAAAGGCTTGGTGAGAATGTCCGCTATCTGCTCATCTGTGGATATGTATTGGAGCTCCACAACTCCTCTCTGCGCCATGTTTCAGATGTAATGGTATTTGATCTCTATATGCTTTGACTTGTCATGAAAGACCAGATTCTCTGAAAGCTTCACACAACTTTGATTGTCACAATGTATCAAAGTTGGCTCCAACTCTAGATCAAATAACCCTGCAAGCAACTTCTGAAGTCACACTGCTTCACGGCTTGCAACACTGGCTACAATATACTCTGCTTCTTCATAGTCTTCTCCCTCTTTATGGGAGAATCCTCTAGCCACAAATCTTGCTTTGTACTTTTCTATGCTGCCATTTGCAACATGCTTGATCTTGTAGATCCACTTGGAAGTTACTACTGACTTCCCTTTTGGTCTTGGAACCACTTCCCACACATCATTTTTCATGATGGACTCATACTCCTCCATCATGAAATCCCTCCATACTTGCTGCTTAGCAGCTTCTTCAAAGGTGGAGGGTTATGAATCAATAAGTTCACTCATTAGCGCCACATAGCTGGAAAACTTGTGTGGTCTCTTGCTCTCTTTGAAAGAGCCTTTGGGAGCTGCATGTCCTTCAACTTCTTGTAAAGTGTTCTGGAGCCAAGCTGGTCTCTTCCTGGTGACTGCAGCTTCTCTGGGTGGATCTACAGGTTTCTCTGACTCTTCCATCTCATTCTGAACTTCTGAAATGGGTTTCTTTGGAGTAGAGTCAATCATGACTGCATCCCTTGGAGCCTCTTGCTCCTCTCGGTCCTCATCCATGTGAGACTCCCTTGATCTTATGAAGGCTTCATCTTCATCAAATGTCACATCCCGACTGATCTCAATCTGTCTCTGTCCAAGGATGTATATTTTGTAAGCCTTCGAAGTCTCACTGTATCCAACGAAGGTGCCCTTCTTTCCTGAAGGTTCCATCTTCGTTCTCTTTTCCTTTGGAACATGTGTATACACTGGACAACGAAATATCCTCAAGTAACTGACTTATGGTTTCTTTCCAGTGAACACCTCTTCAGGTGTCTTGTTCCATAATATCTTGTGAGGACTTATATTTTGGACATACACAACTGTGCTGGATGCTTCTGCCCATAAGTGCATGGGTAAGCCTTGGTCATGGATCATTGCTTTAGCTGCTTCTACGATGGACATGTTCTTTCTCTTTGCAACCCCATTCTGTTGGGGGTTGTAGGGAGTTGTCAGCTCGCTCTTAATTCCTGCTTCTCTGCAAAAGTCTTTGAACTCATTTGAGGTGTACTCACCTCCATTATCACATCTCAAGATTTTAAACTTCCTTCTAGAGAGATTCTTGACTAAAGCCTTAAATTCTTGAAACTTGTTGAAGACTTCATCTTTTGTTTTCAAGAAGTAGATCCGTGTCTTTCAAGAGTAGTCATCTATGTATAAGACATAGTATACAAAGTTGCCTAGGGATGGCACCGTCATTTGTCCACATACATCGGAGTGTATGATGTCCAAGATCCCCTTGGACATGTTATCACTACTAGTAAAAATTCCCTTGACATTCTTGCCAAGTGCACAACCTTTGCACACTCCATCATGTTCTTCCTGAATGTCTAGTAGACCCGTAACCATCTTGCTCAATACTGGTAGCACTCTATAATTTATGTGAGCAAGTCTTTAGTGCCATAGCTCACTCCAAGGGATGCAATCATGATTGGACCGAGAGGATAGCCCCTGTACTTGGTCCAAGCTTGGTCTCGGAGGTGAAAGATTCCTCCCTCACCATTCTACATCAGTTCTATCTCAATCACAGGTGGATCCTACAACAGTTATAGATTTAGAGAGAGACAAGGCGCAACTACAGAGGGTTTTCAGCTGGAGGGCACACTACCTTGAGGAGAGTAGCTCGATTTGGAAAGAGGAGAAGGATTCAGGGAAAAGGGGCTTCTGGGTATTCTCTGTATAGCCTAGGGAGCCTTTTTTAGACTATTCTAGAGGGTTTTACTCTTTCAGATTATTTATTGGAGTTTGGCACGAGTTGGAGAGAAGGAGGGCGCACTGTAGATTGAGGATTTAGTCTTTTGGTGGGTCAGTTCTTCATTATTCAGCCTGAGACTTTGCTAGGAGTTTCCCTTGGCCCGTTCTACCTTTTGGCAGTTGGTTTCAGAGGTTTGGTAGCTATATTCTTGGAGGCCGAATTATTGGCTTCTTTTAGCTAGGAGGACACATCTATTATTAGAGACTTTGTGGTTTGGGGGTTTTCCAGTCGAGCTACTGCTCCGAGATTGCTCATATCTTCTTGCCATCACCCGATCTATCTTCTCATAAAGTCTTGCGGTGGTTTGAGGTCATCAGAGAGGAGGCCGTACTTTCCTTGGATCATTCCAGTCAGAAAGTGCGCATTGTGAGAGAGAGTGCATCACATATAGTAGAGGGTATCCATTGGATTGCAGTGTTACTTGGTCTTTAGCTTGGAAAGGCTTTGGAAGCCTGGATCTTTGTCTATCTTGTATCTTGGAGGCTGTATCAGCCATACACTTTATGTATTCTAGATCTGTCCCATTTTGTATGAGGTTAGCTATTATTATTAATAAAATCAGATCTGAGGTATTTATGGCTATTTCTTGTGTTGTTGATCTTGCATCTCGTTGAGTACATTCCATTGCTATATCTTCTTTGATTATTGGCTGCAAACACACATTAAACCATCATTATAAACCCTAGCGCAACTCATGAGACATAAGTCTGCAAAGTGTTTGACGAAATGCCACAATCATAAAACACATAAAAATCAATGAAAACGCAATGTTCCTAGCATATTGGGTTGGGAACATTACAGTGGTATTAGAGCGAAGATTCCTCCTAGCCTGAGGGATCTTCCATAAGGAGAGATGCATATTTTGGACTTTGCTAGAGGGATTGTTGATTGTGAGAGGGAATATCAAACCCTTAATGAGATTCTCAGGGATCTAATAACATTCCAACAGTTTGTGTCCTTAAAAAATCCTAGTTGGAGCAAAGATGAGGTTACACTTTGGGTTTGCATAGCAGAGGAAAACAAAGCTATGGAAGCTAGATGGAAGGAAGCACAGATTAACCCTACACCCATTAGGAGCAGGGAATTTTGCTACAGTTGCAAAGAGCCTTGGGAGCCAGATCATAGAGGCAGGGGTAAAGGGAAGGTGCACATTGTTGAGGTGCACTATGATAGTGAGGATGAGGAGATGTATGAGGATGCAGCGGTAGATGCCTATTTAGAGTAGTCCGATGATGCTAGTGACTCTTGCGCATCTGAGGGACAGTTGGATGGACAAGATGATAGCACATGTTCTTTATCTTTCCCATCAGGCAGTGTTGAGGATTCAACACTTCAACACAGTGGTGACACGTGTGAGGATTCACATGTGTTAACACTGAGATTTGATGAGACTAGGAGGTTGGATGACCTACCCTTGGGTGTAGACATGGATTTCAGGGAGTCATGCGTGGAGGAAGATGAGCTTTCTATGATGACCATGACATGTTTGTCATCTTCTCAGACATCTGTGATAGCCATGACACATGAGGATATCAGTGGCATCTATGATATGGTGGAGGAGCCTTGTGGGAGTATTGTACACCAGGGGCATATGGATTTACAGACCCAGGAGGAGAGACATGACTTGGAGACAGTGGACCTTACACATACCTATCAGTATGAGGAGAGTGAGTCACCTCTTTTGGAGACTCCATTGTTTGATCAGGCTATGGAGACTGACAGTTTGATGGGACACTTACTTCCAGGACCGGCCTACGGTGATGAGGATGCACTCCTTATTGGTCGGGATGACCACAACACGTGTCTGGACACATCTGTATGGGATCCAGGTGCAGATGATAGTAACAAGATGAGTGCACAGGAGGATACAATTGGCCATACAAGATACAGTGTGATTCGGATGGGGGTAGCAGTTGGTGATGGTGTGCAGTGGCATACAGGAGGACCCAGTAGCACAGTAGACAGTGGGCAATTCAGTTCCTTATCTTTTGTGGAGAGTGTTGTTGGGGATTCCATGGTTGACACTAGCAGTGAGGGGCATGAGGTAGCACCTCAACAGGACTGTGATCAGGAGTCACGATACTTGGCAAGACAGTTGAGAGTCAGTGAGGACATGATCATGGCAGGCTGCAGCCACTAGACGCATCGATGACACACCTGTATTTGTGGCAGATTATTGCTGGAGGGAATCGATGGCACATGATAGTTCAGATGGGGGATTTGCCATGGACGACCTTCATACTCTCAGGGAGAGAGTGACTATGATGAGGCCGGACTACCAACAATTGTTGATGGACAGAGATTACCTATTGGAGGTTGGCGAGATGTATCACAGGGCCCTGAGAGAGTAGGAGTTGGAGGTGGACCGACTCACTCATGAGTTGGGGAGCACACGAGGATTCTTGAAAGGCACACAGACAACCCTTCAAGAATCAGAGTCCGGATTGGAGGAGCTCCTTGAGGAGACTGGTCAGAGATACACCCTATCTATCTCGACAGAGAGTCAGATATGTTCCTTAGTTACATTGCTGGAGGATGTCCGGGTGTCATAGGGGCCACCGTTCATGGGTAGTTCTGAGACAATCGTTCATACACATACATAGGAGGATTCCAGAGCCAAAAGCAGTTATGGGGACACTTTCATTTGTGTTCCAAGATTGGTTGATATCCACATAGAGGATGATCCGACAGTACACCTTGGACATATGATGATGAGAGAGATGTACAATGTGATTCAGGGGGAAGTATTGGATCGCAGGGAGGAGACACACTTAGTGGGGCATGGAGATTCCTCTCCTTTACAACAACACATAGTTTTGAGAGATCACCTTCACAGTAGCAACAACTATCTGAGTGATGATGAAGGGAGAGTGATTGACCAACAGTTTGTGGAGTTATCTACTATTGTACCCGATAGTTGGAGTTTAGACGATGATTCACCATGGGTGTCAGTGGATGAGCTTTTGTCCCAGTCCTGGGGATTGACCAAAGCATTTGATACTTTCCAGTCCTATAGTCGGTTACAGATGTTTCTGTTAGCTTTTCCAGATACTTTCATCATTGACAACAACATAGGGGGAGATAGACGGGGGCAGGGGACATGGAGAGTTGGTGGGCCGAGACCACCTGACAGGAGTGTCTTTATTGCATACAACAGGATAGGGGTGGATCATCAGAGACAGACAATTGAGACCTTGGGCGTGATGGTGAGCATCTTAGGCCATGGGATAACAGACATCTCAGAGTGCGACACAGATCCAGATTCTCATGGGGATGAGCATGGAGGGCTTCCAACAGTTATCAGTATGACACATGAGCAGTTAGTGGGGATTGGAAGTGATGAACTTCCAAGTTTGCCATGGGATCCAGGAGTCCATTTGGTTAGTAGGTTGTTTCACCTTATGATGGCCCAGGTTGTGCCAGAGAGCAACATACTTCACTCTTGGATGGTTTTGAAAGGGCTTGCAGGGGCTTGTCCTATGAGGCGAGACAAGTTCTCCCTATTGATACGCACGATCGAGTATGGAGATGTTGTTTCCACAGAGATATCTTTACAGGGTCAGCTTCTTGATAGTAGGTCCAATTTCCACGGATATTTCAGCATGAGGATCCAGGAGTGGAGGATCCAGTATGAATATTATGAGTAGACAATCATGATCAGAGTAGTGCAGCGTCAACATGGTGATCTTTGGGCAGAGACTAGCATGGGACTCGAGGATTGTAGGGACGAGCATTTCATTGACAGATGGAGGCGAGTGGATCCTTGCAGGGGAAAGTCACTTTGACTTTCCATTGAGCTTCAATATGGAGGGGAGCACGTCACTTGAGGGTGATTCATTGAGGTCTTGTAGTACCACACTATGGCAACAACATGTTTAGTTGGTGGAGACCGTGTTGGTCTTGGTATGGACTTGGAGGATAGACTCATTCCGGGTTGAGGCCATGTGTCACTTGCAGGAGACTCATGGTGTTGATATGTTACAGGATTATGCCTCACAGGGTATTGTAGTTCAGGTCTTGATATGGGATACAGGGGGTAGAGTGCATGATAGTTCAACTTCGGATGGAGCCTACTTTGTGTCCCACATGTGGACATGGGACCCCGGTATTATATGTGGATTGATTCAGTTATTGGTTGAGGACAAGCAATATTCTAGCAGGGAGGACTATAATGTCGCCACTTTGGGACTGTTATTGCACAATTTGTACTTGTCCAAAAGGAAAAGACAAGTGGACGATAAATTGGCATAACAAGAGGTTGTCCTATCACTGTCACTTAAATAAGACACCTCTTTCTCTTAGGGATGAAAGCCTAGGGGAGACGTCCTCGGTGACCTGGGGGTTTGAGAAAGCAAAGGTAAAGGTATCAAGAAAAGTTGTCCCCTCTCACAAGTCACACCGATCAGAAAGTCCCAAAGGTTTTAACAATTGTTGTGGGTGGGAATCCCTCCTACGGACTTAGCATTTAAGGGCTCTAATCATGCATGCAGAAAATGACCATTTCAAAGGCCTCTACTCTTTCCTATTCTCCCAACACAAAACCCCACATTCATGCA
>ML808917.1:158985-178222 GCA_009831015.1 Picea engelmannii | reverse complement strand
GGGGGTTGTTTTCATCAATCAATCAAGTACAAGGCATAAACTAGTGTCTTTAGGGCTAATGGAGTCACTTTTTGCAGCAACAATCTTGAAGGAAATAAATGATAATGTGTGAACTAGAGACAAGAGGAAAAATGATTGAGGTGTTGGTAACCCAAGGCCTCAATCACCAAGCCCTAGAAGGAAAATGGCTACTAGGAAGTAGGTAAACCTAGGCCCTAGCGGTTTTCCTTCTTCTTTAGTTCAAGCTTAAGATAAATAAAGGCTTGATGAAGCAAATGGTGTTAGAGTGCTACAATGGTAGGGCTCTAGCACATGCTTCAATGAATAGGTTTTCTAGCAAAATCTAGTAGGTGGATATCTATTGAGATAAGGACAATAACATGTGCTTAATCTCCTAGGGTTTTATACTAGCAATTTCATTATCTTAGTAAATGCAAAGTAATGATACTATAACCATTCAAAAGAAAGAAGAATTGCAGAATTTCACTTACATTCACCAAGAATAATCTAGCAAATGCCCTAGTTGAAGACTTTCCACCAAGAAAATACCAAAAAACACCAAGACAAGCCTCCTCCAAGAGTTGCGCACCACTTAATTTCATCCAATAAGCCTTGAAGAGGCCGAATTTTAGACCTCACTTGTGCGAGTGAAAGAATGATGAAAAAATACAAGGGATTAATCCCTTATTTATACAGTCCAAATGACCTTTAATTACAAAATTAGGTCAAAAAGGCCAACATGGCCAGTTACATCAAATATTTAGTTTTTTACATAAATTTGACAAACTAAACCCTAAAACATGCAAAAGAGGTGACGTCATGCCCTTCTAGGGTGACGTTGGGCCTCCTAGGTGAGACGTTGGCCTCCACGAGCAAAATGTTAGGCCTTCCAAGGCCTTTGGATCATGCCACACGTGCCACTTGGCACACAATTGCCTCCATCATTTCATTTGACGCTGGGTGACGTCAAGGGTCATAGAGGTGACGTCATGGGCCTTCCAAGGCCAACATTCAAGGGGAAAGGCAAGACCCCTATGGGTCCAGGCTTGCCAAGTTGTCTCTGGTGGAACGTCCTCTTCTCTCTACGGTGCACACCTCTGGTATATGTATGCATGCCCTTGGCTGGGGTCTCAACATCCATCTGGTGGGCTTTTAGCCCTATGGAGGTCTGAGCTAATCATCTCCCCATATGTACTTGTCCGTCGGGCGTGGTCCTACAACAACAACAAGTACGCCCTCCATGGGTTCATAAGTCATAGGGATCATAGCAATGTCAATCACATCTAATAATCAAGTTACCCAAACATGTGCATAAAACCCCCCTTTCCCAGACAAGTGCTCAAAGACGTTATGCTATTCTACAAGCCAGGTTTGGAGAGGGTTCCAGGACATCCTATTGGGCCAATTCTCCATCGGTGTGGGGTGTTTCCAGGTGAAGACCGATCTAGGTCACGTAAGTGCATGAGATGGTGTGGGGGAGGTGTGGGCAAGGGGTGCAGTGATGACAGGGAAATGTAGGGCTTACCTGTGGGTGCCTCTAAAGAGGGTGAGCTGCACCTTGTCATGGATACAAATGTTTCCTAGCCCATTCAATGCCTTTTTACTTTTTATCTTATTGTTTTTTCTTTCAAGAGAATAGCTGGGGGACACTGCTCCGGCGTGGTGACCAATGGTGATAGTGTTACCCACAAGCATTTCATGGAGATGAGAAGGGTGGCTCGTGATGAGACCCCCTTTCTCTTGGCTATGCCACCGAGAGTCACTACCCTGGCGTGGTGACCAGACGAATAGTAGTGTCATACCGCTACATGCCCATGGACCTAATAGGCTGGCTCGTGATGAGATCCCCTATCCACCAACTAGGTCTTGAGTTTTATTCCCCCCTTTTTCTTGTTGAGAAGCCTTTTATTGCTTTCTCGGGGATCCCTTGGCGAAGCATCTCAAGGTTTGATCTTTTGGCTTTTATCTTTTGCCAACTAGTTTTACCCTCCGGGCCTTTAGCCCCTTCTTCCCACAAGGCAAGGTACAACCCTTTACTAGCTTGGCAAACCTAATGCTCGAACCAATGCAGGGGATAGATGAGAGGGAAGATGATGAAAAGTGATAAGTATGGTTGGAATGGACGATGACCTTTCATGAACCCACCTAGTGGCAGCTCAATCCTAAGGGAACCAACTTGCTAGGGCATTCTATCATCCCCCCAGTTATGGACAAGTCAAAAGGCATAAAGTCCAAGCAAACGTCATGAAGCAAAAGAGAATTAAATGCACATATTCAAATGTTTTGAGAATCAGAGTGACACATACCATGGTACCTAGACTCATTACCTCATGGAACAAGACCCACTGCTACTTCAGAACTAGGCCAATGGGATGGATGTTGTTGCTGCTGCTGCTGACAGAATGGAGGCGCTGAAGAAGAAGGATGGGCCTTCCCGGGACAGGCTCAAATCAATATGGCTCTCGATACTCCATGTCTAGGACATGTGGGCCTCGAGACATAATCTCCTTAGTTATCCCTAGGATAGGGGATAACATCTGGCTCCAACTCGGGGACATGTGGGCTATATGTTAATTAAATTCATTAAGAAGGTCATCTTGGGCATAATACTTGGAGGAACCTCTTAGTGTAATAACTCATCGGAATTGGGAGGAATAACACTACAGGATAGGATGATGAGAAGTGACTTTAGTGGCCAGAGAAGCCATAAGGAGGGATAAATCACTTTTTAGAGATAAAATGATTAATTAATTAATTAAAGTGATTTAATTAATTAATAATAAAATAAAGTAAAAGTCACTTGGAGAGACAAGGTGAACAGGGAGGATAAAAGAGAGATAGGGGCCTCTATTCTCTTTTTATGTTGATTATCTGTTTGAGATATGACTTCTTGCTAGAGAGCCCATGCACTTGGGGGTTTTGAGGGTTTTGACGGAACAAACCCTAGAGATCAACTCGGTGGTGAAAGATCCCACCCAACCTGGTCCAAGCTTGGTCACGGAGGTGAAAGATTCCTCCTTCACCATTCTACATCAGTTCTATCTCAGTCACAGGTGGATCCTACAACACTTACAGATTTAGAGAGAGACATGGCGCAACTACATAGGGTTTTCAGTAGGAGGGCACACCACCTTGAGGAGAGTCGCTTGATCTGGAAAGAGGAGAAGGATTCAGGGAAAAGGGGCTTCTGGGTATTCTCTGTATGGCCTAGGGAGCCTTATTTAGCCTATTCAGGAGGGTTTTAGTCTGTCAGATTATTTATTGGAGCTTGGCACGAGTTGGAGAGAAGGAGGGTGCATTGCAGATTGAGGATTCAGTCTTTTGGTGGGTCAGTTCCTCATTATTCATCCCGAGACTTTGCTAGGGGCTTTCCCTTGGCCTGATCTACCTTTTGGCAGTTGGTTTCAGAGGTTTGGCAACTATATTCTTGGAGGCCGAATTATTGGCTTGTTTCAGCTAGGAGGGCGCATCTGTTATTAGAGACATTGTGGTTTGGGGGTCTTCTAGTTGAGCTATTGCTCCGAGATTGCTCATATCTTCTTGCCATCACCCGATCTATCTTCTCATAGAGTCTTGCAGTGGTTTGAGGCCATCAGAGAGGAGGCCGTACTTTCCTTGGATCATTCTAGTAAGAAAGTGCGCATTGTGAGAGAGAGGGCATCACATTAGTAGAGGGTATCCATTGGATTGTAGTGTTACTTGGTCTTCAACTTGGAGAGGCTTTGGAGGCCTGGATCTTCATCTATCTTGTATTTGGAGGCTGTATCAACCATATACTCTATGTATTCTAGATCTGTCCCATTTTGTATGAGGTTACCTATTATTATTAATAAAATCAGATCTTAGGTATTTATGGCTATTTCATGTGTTCTTGATCTTGCATCTCGTTGAGTACATTCCATTGCTATATCTTCTTTATGATTATTGGCTGCAAACACACATTAAAACATCATTATAAACCCTAGTGCAAATCATGAGACATAAATCTGCAAAGTGTTTGACAAAATGCCACTATCAGAAAACACATAAAAATCAATGAAAACACAATGTTCCTAGCATATTGGGTTGGGAACATTACAGTACTAGTATATGAAATGCTTGGAAATGGGTATGAAATTCCATCGGCTATACCGTACAACGTTTCCAAATTTGGAAGCGCCATGTGGTATGGCCAACAACATTTCCAAGGCGTTACAATCATTTTTAGTGACGTTTCAGGCACTTTTTGAATGTTTCCAGGCTGACCCAAGTGACTAAGAAGGGCATGGGACCCATAGGAAAATGTCAGACTTCATGTGGAGAAAGTAGAATTTCATATCCCATTCAGAGCTCAAAAGACTTAATAGTTTTCAGGATATTAGGATTGGCAGGATTGTAGCATTTCCACTAGATTCTACCATGTATGGTATTGGTATTAGTGAAGACCACGAAGCTATGGGGTTTTGCATCATGTAATCGTCTAAGAAGTGAATATAGACATGGATCTCCTTCAAAATGTCATTTATGTTGATGATTACAGCTGCGTGAGACATCCTCTAGGACACAAACCTGAGAGAGAGCCCCTTAGATGGGTGTGTGGTTCCTATCTGAGACAGAACTAGAACGTTGTGCTGGCCTCCTCCTTACAGAGAGTTGAGAAGAACTCTAGATGATTCTTCTGTGTAATGCAATGAGAAAGAAGATCTGCTGAGTTAGACATGCCTGTGGCTGAGCACAGGTGAACGTGTGAAATCCCATGAGTTGTGTGCATCGTTATGAGACAGAGATGAAACGATGTATTAGCCTCCTCTAAGCAGAGAGTTGAGATGATGAACTCTAGATGTCTCTCCTGTGTAATGCAGTGGGAAAGGAGATCTGCTGAGTTGGACGTACCTGTGGATGAGCACAAGTGAACGTGATCCTAGTGGCTGAGCACTAGTGAGTGTGGTTCTCCTGTGAGACGCAGTGAGATAGAGACATGGACATCCCTGTGGATGTGCCCCTAGTGGCTGAGCACTAGTGGGTGTATAAGATCCCTTGCTATATTGTTCAAGAGTCAGACTTACCTGTAACCCTAATTGTTATGTAAAGGGTATAGGTCGACCCCACCTTAATGTAAAAGATAATTAATATGGTAATTATTAATTATAATATAAGTTATTGAGGTCGGCCCTGTTGTGCCAATAGACACTTCTGTTGATAGGTTCAGTCTAATATAAGTAAAGGTAAATTCCCCATTGAGGAATCATATCACAAGTGCGTGTTTGGAAATTTCAGCAAACACTTGTTCTTGGGAAAAGTGCGCACCTCTCTTGGGCACTAGGTTTCCAGGGTTTGTGAGCACCCTTTTGTGTGCCAGGGGTTTATGGTGGTGAAGGTCTTTCTCTTGAAGAATATAGCAAAGGATTGGCTGGGTTTTCTTCCCTTGTGTAGAATGGTTTCCCAGGATACTTCTTGTGTACTTGTGCATGGTGTTTCTTCTTGTGATCTTGGTTGTTGCAACAAATTGTTCATGGTTTAAGTAAAATGCTAAAATGGAATGAACTTCATGCTTAAGCCTTGCTTATTGAAAAATCAACATGGTATTAGAGCATAGGTCTTGAAGAACCCTTGCACAAGCACTTAAAAGCTAAGCCTTCCTTCTTCTGCAAATCCGTACGACCTCTAGGGTTTCTACAAAATCTGTACGACCCTCTCTTGTTTAGCCTTTTTAGCACCTTACACGTGGACGTTGGGGCTGAAACTTGGACAAAGGTGTACGACCTCAAAGTGAAATTCCGAGGATTTTGAATTTTTGGCCCTAGGGTTTCTAGTGTTCCGCAATTTTTTGCAGAGTCTTGATTTTAGAGTTTTTGCAACTCCTTGAAGAAACGTTTCAGCTCAACAAAGTATTCCTGCGACACTCTCAAAGTTTATTGCTGGCAGTCATAAGCCCAACAAAACCTAAAAGTGCTAGCCTAGCCTAGCCATTAGGTTCTCTAAGTCCAGTTGGCGAGAATTTGTGAAAAAATATGAAAATATGAAGAACATAACCTTAGTGGAAGATAGGCTTGATGGTTCAAGCAACTTCACCTCTTGGAAGTCAAGGCTTTAGGTCACCCTTGAAGAAGATGACATTTTGAGTGTGATACAAAAGACTTTACCAAAAACAACTATCGATGAAGAGAAGGAAATAAGAAGGGAAGAAGATGTCAAGGCAAAAAAAATACTCATTTACTCAGTAAGAGATCATCTCTTACCTCGTATTGCTAATCTAAAGATAGCTTATGAAATGTATGAAGCACTGCAATATATGTTTGAAAGTGACAACACCCTCAAAGCCCTCACCTTAAAGGGCCAACTTCAACGTACCAAAATGACAAAAGGTGATACAGTGGCTACCTTCTTTAAGAAGATATCAGAGATCAAAGAACAATTAGGTGCCATTGGAGAAATGATGTCTGACAAAGAACTTGTCTTATCTACTCTTAACAATCTTCCAAAACACCGGGAACCTTTTCTTCAAAGCATCAGTGGAAGGGAAAAGTTACCAACTTTTGATCATCTATGGACAAACTGTACTCAAGAAGAACTTAGACTCAGAAATAGAGGAGTAGAAGACTCCCCTCATGAAAACCATGCTCTTGCACTTCAGACAAAGAAAGGAGGAAGATTCAAAAGAAACTTCAGACAAAGATTCACAGATAAGAAGACTCCATCAGCTTCAGGTCATAATCAGAGAAGAGATGTTTCAGAGATTCAGTGCTTTAGATGTGACAAATATGGACACTATGCTAGAAATTGTCCAACCAGGAAGAAAGGAAGACAATATGCCTCCACCGCTGACATTGAACCAGACCCACCTCAAAAGGATGAAGATAAGAGAGAAGAGAAGTATTTTCTCTAAAAAAACTATAAAGTTGAGCATGACTACAGATCCAGGTAAATTGTTTGATCATTAAATTTATAGTTGATTGCATTCTTAATAAGTGAATGGTATTATCTCTAGTGTGAGAGCCCTCATAACTTGGACCATTATACTTGGTACGGGAGTCCAAACCTTATTGATTGATTATTACGCTAGTCAAGAAGACATAAAAAATCTAGCAAGCAAGTAAAAGAAGACATCCATCCTTTAGACTTCAGAGAGAGTTACTTGACTTAGAGGGAGTCAAAACAAAATGAAAAAGAAGGAAGAGACAATACCTTCTCCCCCTTCAACAGTTCAGAGGGAGACAAGACATTATTTCAGCTGATCCAACTGCTCCAGTTGATATGCCCAGAGATATTGCAGTAAGGCATAAAAGGCCTGCCTAGGTTCGACAAAACTTTGCAGAAGGCAGAGGAACATACAAGTCCCTCAAGGGACATCCCGAGAAAGCAAAAGAGATTTTCGAGCTACCCTTCAGCCATGAGCCACTTCATTGATTCTGAGGCTCCCTGTCTTGGAGAAGCAATAGGAGAACAAGTATGGCAAGATGCCATAACAGAAGAATACTAGTACATCTTAAAGAATGATGTATGAGATATTGTTTTGAGACCAGAAGGGAAGTCTATGGTGACTTCCAAGTGGATCTACAAGATCAAGCATGCAACCAATGGAAGTGTCGAGAAATACAAAGAGAGATCTGTAACCAGAAGATTCCCACAAACAGAGGGAGTTGTCTATGATGAGACAATCGATCCAGTAAAACCCACTACACTTCCATCTGTACTATCATCCATGAGTTGAAGACTACATCAGATGGATGGATTCTTGATGAGTTTGGGCTTCAACAAGGATGTTGCTGATTCAAACCTATATTATTACATTGTTGGTGACGAGAGCCTGATTTTGATGATTTATTCAGGAAGCCATGTTGTTGGAGACAAGCAGACTTTGACTTTTGATTTCGAGATAAAGGATCTGAGTATGATGCACTACTTCTTGGGACAAGAAGTACGGCAGAGGACTGATGAGATTTTTCCTAAAGTCAAAGAAAATATATAGTGGGGATATTAAAGAAGATCAGTATGGCTAAATGCAAATCCATGCCTACACCAATGATGATGGATTTGAAGAAAATAAATGATGACGATTCAGACGAGATTGATTGGATGACTGATGTTTCTAGTTAACACCAGACTTGATTCACGCTATGCAGTGAATGTACTTAGTCAATTCATGAGTCAGTCGAGACAGACTCCCTGGATAACAGTAAAGCATGTATTGAGATATATATGAGGCACAACTGGATATGGCCTGAGATATGCCTCCAGTGTGGACTTGAGTTTTCAGGGATATGACGATACAGATTGGGCAGAAAGCATAGTGGACCGGAAGAGCACATCCGGTTGTTATTTTACCTTGGAATTTGCCATGGTTTCCTGATGCAGCAGGAAGCAAAGCTCTATGGCCTTGAGTACCACATAAGCAAAGTATATAGCATTGAGTGTGCGAAGCAGTGTAGCTTCATAAGCTTCTGACATATTTACTTGATCATGAGATGGATTCTATGATTATAACCAGAGCTGTGTGAAGCTCTTCGAGAACCATGTGTTTCATGATAAATTGAAACACGTTGAGATAAAATATCATTTTTCAGAGACATGACATAGAGAAAAGCAATACATGTGCAATACCTTCCTACACATGAGCAGATTGCGGACATCTTCACCTACTGGCTTGGTGAAGAATACCTCTCTAGTTGAGAGGAAGTGTTGATGACTACAGCCAAGAAAAAGTTCGAGTACTTCCGTGCGGGATTTGGCCTGATGGAGAATGCCTCCCTAGCTGAGAGGGAGTGCTGATGATTACATCGGCGTGAGACATCCTCCAGGACACAAACCTGAGAGAGAGCCCCTGAGATGGGTGTGTGGTTCCTATCTGAGACATCATTTGAACGTTGTGTTGGCCTCCTCCTTACAGAGAGTTGAGAAGAACTCTAGATGGTTCTCCTGTGTAACATAGTGAGAAAGAAGATCTGCCGAGTTAGACGTGCCTGTGGCTGAGCACAGGTGAACGTGTGAAATCCCATGAGCTGGGTGCATCGTTCTGAGACAAAGATGAAACGATGTATTAGCCTCCTCTAAGCAGAGAGTTGAGATGATGAACTCCAGATGACTCTTCTGTATAATGCAGTGGGAGAGAAGATCTGCTGAGTTGGACGTGCCTGTGAATGAGCACAGGTAAACATGATCTTAGTGGCTGAGCACTAGTGAGTGTGGTTCTCCTGTGAGACGCAGTGAGATAGAGACATGGACATCCCTGTGGATGTGCCCCTAGTGGCTGAGCACTAGTGGGTGTATAAGATCCCTTACTATATTGTTCAAGAGTCAGACTTACTTGTAACCCTAACTGTTATGTAAAGGGTATAGGTCGGCCCCACCTTAATGTAAATGGTAATTAAAGTAAAAGATAATTAATATGGTAATTATTAATTATAATATAAGTTATTGAGGTTGGCCCTGTTGTGCCAATAGACACTTCTGTTGACAGGGTTAGTCTAATATAAGTAAAGGTGAATTCCTCATTGAGGAATCATATCACAAGTGTGTGTTTGGAAATTTCAGCAAACATTTGTTCTTGGGAAAAGTGCGCACCTCTCTTGGGCGCTAGATTTCTAGGGTTTGTGAGCACCCTTTTGTGTGCTAGGTGTTTATGGTGGTGAAGGTCTTTCCCTTGAAGAATATAGCAAAGGATTGGTTGGGTTTTCTTCCCTTGTGTAGAAGGGTTTCCCAGGATACTTGTGTACTTGTGCATGGTGTTTCTTCTTGTGATCTTGGTTTCTGCAACAAATTGTTCATGGTTTAAGTAAAATGCTAAAATGGAATGAACTTCATGCTTAAGCCTTGCTTATTGAAAAATCAACAATTTAAGTGTATCGTTCTTATTTTCTTGCAAAAATGTGTTATTTAAAAAAAATTAAATATCTATTTTTTTTCATTTTTTATATATCATGTTTCTCCCACATACCCATTTTGGGGGGTCATGTTTCCAGGCATTCCTGTTTCGAAAACTTGTAAATGTTTCCATGTTTTGTGCAACTTAGGTGGAACATATACCCCCCACTTGCAACTTCTAAGCCAAAAGGTGAATTGAATTGGTGCTGATGATTTCCCCATCATGCTAAATCTGTGTATGCTAGCCTCATTGTGATAATATGAAGCTAGTTCAAATAAAACCAAATCACCACATAGTGCGATAAAAAAAGAGCATATGTCCCAAAGATTTAATACTGCCATTCTAACAGGAACACCAATGAAGATTGTAATCTACCTAATCAAAAACACTATTAGGCTACCATCTTGTCATTATTTTGTGGCTCTTGCCAACCTTTTATTGGCACCTCAAGCTTAGGCACATTGACCTTCAACCCATCATTTTTTTGCTTTGAAGGTGGGAATTTCCTTACAAAAAGAGCAACCATTTCTTTATCTCTAATATAAGGAAGGTTATCTCTATTAGTTAATTATTGTCGCTTAGATGTTAATGACTCTCTCTTTCCTTAATCTCTACCTAGCTAAATTATTTCTGTATTCGGGGGTCTAACTTAAGGGCATGCTCCACACTATCTCCACAATTGTTTTGTTTTTCCTTTCTCCAACATCATACTGCCAAGGAGTGTAAGAGTAAGTTTATTGTCTATGGATGCCATGGAATCTACAGTACATATAAAACTCTTTGGATTTGTATTCGCCTCCCTTGTCTGTTGTCAATTCTAAGAACTTTGATTTGGTTACCACTTTGACTTTCAACCATAGCCTTGAATTCTTTGAATGTTTGGAGCGGCTTTGATTTGATCTTGAGAAACTATACACACTTTTTTAGAGAAATTTATCGATAAATATTATTAAATACTTTGCAGCTCCCCATAATTGTTGGAATTATGGGTGTAATATTCACATGGGTGAATTAACCCTGTTACAACAAAATCTAGCACCCCCAAATGATGTAAAATCGTAAGCATCAAGGGGCTAGTTTTGTGCATTCAAGAAGGCTCCTCACTGTCACCACAATAGCTCTTCCTCACATTTTTGGTTGGCTCTCCTCCAACCCAAGGGAGGCTTCCCTAAAGATAGGATTGCTAAGACTATGGATTGGAGGATCAAGGTGATTTTGTGAAGAGTTAGCCTAAGAAAAACAAACGGTAGTAATATAATGGAAAATGAGTGGTGTGAGAAAGGAGTATGAACATATAAGCCCCAAGACCAAGTATCCATGTATGGGCTAAATGGAGTCAAAGTGGTATGAATTGAACAGGGCGAGTGCTTGAATATGTAAGGTTAATAAGGGTTGCTATGCATGCCACAAATCAGCCTTAACTTGCAGATTATTTTTGCATAAAATTGACCTTGGCGAGCTAAGATTGCTCTTCTAAAACAATGTTACGAAGGTGATTTTATGTTATTCCAAGCAACAACCTAGTTTGTTAGATGCAAGTTTATATAACAATAACGAATATAAGAGGGACCAAGTCCTCACTTTACATTATCCGAATGACACATGGTTCATTACAAGGCTTTTATAAAAATGCTACAAGGATCTTCTACAATAAATAAGCAACATACGATAAAAATTGCACACATAAAAGGCCTCACAATAGGTATATGCAATACCTCCAATCTTCCATTAAGCTTGCCAAAATGATGTACAATGTGGCCCAGGGGGAGAGCTCCTTAATCCCCAAATTCTCAACCATACAAATGAGGGAGAGAGCAAACCCTTATATAGGTTTGAGCCCAACTACTCTTACAATAAAAAGTAATTGTTTTCCTAGATCCATTAGTTCTTCAAGGAATACAATAAAATATTACATTTTTATCCTCAAAAAACTCCTTACTAAAATTAGAAGGGAGTTGTTGGGATCCACTCTCCTTTCCTAGAAGAAATAATAAGGTAATCATCCTCCCCAAGGAAAACAAAAAAATAATGCCAATTCCTAACCCTTTCTCATGACAAGTAAAATAAAACCAATAAGGTGATTATGGTAAATAACTCAAAGTGGTTGACCATACTAACAATCTCCTCCAAGCGACCTCAAAAGTATGCAATAAATCAAGTGTGTATCAACCAAAGTGACAAGCTCATCATAAAAATATGTAATAAAAGCTCCATACAAAAAGGTAATAGCCATCCATCAACCAATGATAATCCACCACAATGATTTACTAGAAAAGAGAGAACGACCCCATCCATGCAACGAGTAATCTCCATGATAGAATTAGCCAACAAATAATATTGCATAGGATGACCCATTTACATCGTGTCCAAGGAAAAAGGTACGACTTACCATATCTTCAATATGTGTGTCCCAAGGGGGTATGATGCTACCTCTGCAAGAGCTCACTTGTGTGGAATCATGATGGCCAACCCACTCGAATAGTCAACACAATTCGTGGATAAAACGACTCTTCATAACAAGGGCAATACCATATAATTTGTCTTCAAGTTAAACGGTGGATTCCATGTGTATGCTTCAACCAATATATATATATATATATATATATATATAGATCATGGCTCCATGTATAGCACCACTAATTAGTGCATGAAGACACTGGCTTCCTTAACAAAAGGCAGATCTATGCTACATCATTTGCATCCTTGATACGGTACATTGAACCATGGCTATTGAAAGCAAAGAGTGATGGCCCAAGATGGCAACTCCATCCCATGTAATAAACATGTGCATGTGAAGAAGAGGACCCATGATTTCATCACGGCTCTAAAATTATACAATGCAGCTCCATATATTTGTCACTTAATACAATTTCCATGCTGTGAATGAGGACAAACGATGGCTCCAATGTGAACAAGTCAACCATAATTAAAATATAATATTCCAAATATGTACCATTGACCCCATATCATGGCCTTTTACGTTGTATTCATGGGCAAGATAAGGTGCACAACTGCCTTAGGTGACATTGATATGTGAATGAAGGGGTTGACTCACCTAGCATGAAATAACCTTTAGTTTGCCTCAACATATATGCCCTTCGTTAAAATAACACTACGCCACCTTCATTTATGTTCTCACCATGGTATAAAGTAACACTTCATTAAAAGGTTCGAAGGTTAATATATGAGGTAGAAAGGAGATGGCCAAGTAAAATATTATAAGTGCCTCCACGTATGTGCCAATCAGGAGTAAACCTCATAAAGGTTTTGTACCATGAAAATAGAAGTGGTTTCTCCTAGTAAACACCACCATATGCCAAAGTCATAATAAAAGAGACCATGAGATGTATGAGTGTTAGGCTAGGCTAACCATGAACAACATAATCATCCACCAATGATATACCATAGCTCCAAAGAGCATCACTCAACCATCAACCAAAGCATCAAGTGAAACCATAAACTCCTTGTTAAAATTTGAGCTTAAACAGATAACAGTAGTTATCAACAATTAACAGTAGTGTTCTTTAACCTTTAAAAATTAACTTAAGAATCATTGGAAGAAAGACATTCACAGTGTGCACAAGTATTTATCCTGGGAAACCCTCATGGGGAAGAAAACCCAACAAAACTTCTTGTGATATATATATTAGTCAATCATGTACAATGTCAGTACAATACTTCTCCTTAAGAGAGAGATAAGCTACAAGACAATAGCACTTACTGCTATCTCTGTGTCTCAGATATCTCTCAGCCTCTACCATAGATCTGCCCTCAACGTAAACTCAGACCTGTAGCTATTGTTGTTCACTTGGTTCTGTAGCTGTTGTTGTTCACAAGGTTCTGTAGCTGCTGCTGTTCCAAGATTCTGTTCTGTAGCCACTGCTGTTGCTGTTCCAAGATTCTGTTCTGTAGCCACTGCTGCTGCCTTAGATCTGTCCTTAAGGCTGCCCTTTACTTTGCCTCCAAACACTTAGACCTGTAATAGTGGGTTGCCTCAGAACAGGTCGAACCTTTCCTCAGATTTGTGTGCTGGTTGTGTGGGGGCGCTTCCCTCTTTATATAGGATAGATCATCCTAGGTTAGGGTCGACCTTAGGTAGGTTAGGGTCGACTTTAGGTTAGGTTAGGAGTCAGGACCAACCTTAGGTTAGGGCCGACCTACTCAGGCCGACTTACGTAGGGCGGTTAGGGTCGACTTACTGAAGCATAAAGAGAATATCCTCTGCAGCTGCCCAAACTTCAACACTCCCTCTCAGCAAGGAGGCTATTCTTCAGGCATACATATCCACACAGTTCCTTCTAGTCTTTGCACTTGACCATTGACTTGTTGACATCCACACATGATCTATATATCACAAGAAGTTTTGTAACCTTATACTGATAAGGATCATTTCATTGGATGTGATCATCTAGTTCTCTTTAACCATGGTCAATTGCTAGAGTTATTTCTCTTAGGGGTGGCCAGTCCCTAAGAAAAACTCACAGCTCATCTTGAAGACCTAGGAGAACTTTTTCACATCACCTTGTCTTTGACTTTTGCTTTGACACAGAAGACTTATCTTGGCTTTTACTTTGACACACAAAGCTCACAAGACTTGTAGCAACATCTTCTGTCTCTTGCCTTGACTTACAAGGCTTTTCTCCAAGTCTCGAATCAACCTTGACATACAAGGCAGTCTTGGAGAATTTCTTATGATGTTACAAGCTTTAACACTCCCTCTCAGTGAGGGAGGCATTTTCTGCCATACCAAGCTTGTCCCGTTAGTACACAAATTTTCCAAAGGACAGAGGCTTAGTCAATATATCTGCTATTTGCTCATCAGTACGAATGTACTGCAACTTGATGGCACGTCTTTGGACCATGTCTCTAATGAAGTGATATTTCATCTCAATATGCTTTGATCTGTCATGGAAGACTGGGTTCTCTGTGAGCTTTAAACAACTTTGGTTATCACAATGGATAACAATTGTTTCTAACCTCTCTTGAAACAACCTAGACATAAGCTTTCTCAGCCATACTGCTTCTCTGCTAGCATTACTGGCTGCTATATACTCTGCTTCAGCTCTACTTTGAGATATGGAGCCCTGTAACTTGCTAGACCAAGATATCATAGCTGAACCCAAACTAAAACAGTGTCCGGAAGTACTCTTTCGATCCAATGAGCTCCCAACCCAGTTTGAAACAGCATAACCATGAAGCAACTCCTCCACTGGAAATGTATCTAAGTCCATATGCAATGGACCCTCTCAAATATCTGAGAACATGTTTGGCAACAATCCAATGTTTGTGTCTCGGCTCAGAGATGAACTGACTCAAAGCGCTTACAACAAAGCATATATCTGGCCTTGTATGGATCAAATACATCAAAGATCCAATACGCTGTTTGTACATAGATGGGTCCACCAAGTCTGATTCAGAATCTGACTCATGCAACTTCTTTAAGTTATATAAAATGGGTGTAGACATGGATTTACAATCTAACATACCAAATCTACGCAGTATATCAACTGTATATTTTCCTTGAGAAACGAAAATTTCATCTGTTCTTTGCCACACTTCCAAACCAAGGAAGTAATGCATGAGTCTAATGTCTTTCATTTCAAATTCAGAAGTGAGCTCCCTCTTACACTGGGCTATCAGTTGATCCTCTCCTGTAAGGAACAAGTCATCAACATATAGAACCAAAATTAGGGGATGATCTTCGATTACCTTGAAATACAGGTTGGGATCAACCGCACTCTTGGAGAAACACAGGCTCTGAAGATAACTGTCAATTCTCACACACCAAGCCCTTGGTGCCTATTTCATCCCATATAGTGCTTTCCTTAATTTGCACACATGTGATTCTTTTCTATGAACCACCAAGCCTTCTGACTGTTCTAAATAGACTTCTTCCTCAACTTGGCCATTGAGGAATGTTGTCTTTACATCCATCTGGTTAAGTTTCCCACCCAGAACTGAAGCAAGAGAGATAATGGTTATGATGTAAGTATACCTTGCAACTAGTGCAAATATCTCATCATAATCTATCCCTTCCTTTTGAGAAAAACCACGAGCCACAAATCTGGCTTTGTATTTCTCAATACTCCCATCAACTGCATGCTTGATCTTGTAGATCCACCTAGAAGTAACCATAGATTTTCCTTCCGGTGTTGGAACCACTTCCCACACATCATTCTTCATGATGGATTGATATTCTTCCACCATGGCATCTTTCCATACTTGTTGCTTAGCAACATCCTCATAGATGGTGGGCTTTGCATCACTAATTTGAGCCATAAGAGCCACATAGCTTGAATATCTTTGAGGTCTATTACTCTCTCTGGATGTACCTGAAGGAGCAACATGTTTTTCCGCCTCTCGCATAATTTCTCTACACCAAGCAGGCTTCCTCTTAGCAGGAGGTACCTCCAGAGGTCTCTCTATCTTTTCTACTGGATCCACAATATCAAATTGATCCAATGGCTCTTCAGGTTCCTCCATCTTTGTATCCAGTTGCAACTCTTTAGATTGCTTAAATGCAGCGTCTTCATGAAATGTTACATCTCTACTTACCTCGATATGTCTTTGGCTTGGAACATAGATCCTGTAGGCCTTGGATGTTTTAATGTACCCAACAAAAGTTCCTTTCTTCCCAGAAGACTCCATCTTAGTTCTCTTCTCTTTCGACACATGTATGTAAACTAGACATCCGAAAATCCTCAAGTGTCCCACTTCTGGCTTTTCGCCAGTAAATGCTTCTTCTGGATTCTTTTCCCCCAGAATAGCATGAGGACTTCTATTTTGAATATAAACTGCAGCGCTTGTGGCTTCTGCCCATAGTGATGTGGGAAGGTTCTGATCACTAGGGAAACTGCCTAGCTATCATCGAGAGTGACTAGGGTTGGTCTACTTGTTTTCTCTGGGTGTGTACATGGGTTTCTTTCTTTACAACGTGGACTGCAGTCTCTCCCTTTCTCTTGCAAGTCAGGCAAGTCAAGGAAAGTCATATGTGCTATAAAAAGCTATAAGCACGGGAAAGAAAGATAAGCCATTGATAAGCCATTGGAGATATAAGCCAAGCCATCGAACCTGCCCAGCTCAACCAGTATAACCCTTTGCTTATTGAATTTCCCATGCGTGACTTAGATTTATTAGGGGATTTGACAACTTTGACAAGGCCATCTAAAGTTCGGGCCAGTCGCTCACTAAGCGGGACCAACACACCAAAGCAAGCAAGAATAATACCCACTCGAAACACGGCTTGCTTGGAACTCTATGTTTGGTAGGGTCAAGTCTTGCCTTGGAGCGGGTCGAAAGGGGAGGACCCCGGACAAAGCGGGATGGGAAAAAAGGTTGATTCATTATCTATGGAATCGACTAGAGAGCTATAGTGAGGCTAGCCAATTCTCTAGCTAAACTTCTTACCAACTCTCTCGCTTTTCTTGTTGAACTAACTTGTTAAGGTCCTGCTGTTATCTCATACTTTTGATCCATTCATAATTCATCCTCTATTGAGTGCCCCATTCACCGGCTTCCTCTGAGAGGAGTGGGTCTATCTTCAGGAAGGTAAAGAGAAGTATTCCTCCGATAACCTGACCTGCTGGCATCTTCGGTCTAATATCCCTATCTCTTTCGTTGTTGCTCTTATTATTTATTTCTTTTCCACCTGTTTACTCTTGTCTTCTTCCGGACTCTGCAGGACACAACCATTCCGATCCAGCAATAAGTTCCCTACCCGTCTCCACCCATGGTATCCAACGCCTAATATTGGAAGGTTTGGTAGTTATCCATCCAACCCCAAACCCAACCTCTCCTTCCTTACCGCTATAGAGCCGCCTTTCCCCTTCCTTCGTGGTTCGGGTTCTAATTTTCCCGTTTCAAAGCTCGATCGTGCGTGAGTAGCACGAGTAGAGAAGAGTCAATCAATCAACTATTAGCGTAAGTCAGAGAGGGAGGAATAACCTAAGTAAGAGAGAGAAAGTTCTTTCATTTATCGATATCCCTTTTCCCTTCCTTTTCCAATAAGTAAATCAATCCCTTCCCAGCCCAAGAAAGACAATCTCATTATTTTGAGTGGATCCCAACAAGCCCTAATTAATCTAGGCGAGATAGATAGGGAAGAAAGCAGATAGAGAATAAAGCTAGGCGAGATAGGATGGGTTCTAGAGCCACTAGTCCAGATAGGTTTTTGAGCAACTAGACTAGACGAACACACCGAATCCAGACCTTTGTCCACACCTTTGGCCACCATCCGGATTCATACTAGATAACATAAAGGATATAACAACTGCTAAGATAACAACTGGTTATAGCCTATGGTTATGGCCTATGGTTTTGGAAACTAGGAGGCTAGGTTGGAATCGCCTTCCTTGCCCTCCTTTGTAAGTTCTCGCAATTCTTCCTTGACAAGCCCCAATGAATAAATCCATCTAGGTTTGACACCACAATGCTGCCCCGGTAGATCTGGTGCGTGGGGTTTTGCGTGCTATACTATTCTTTCCCTTCCCCGTAAATAAATCTATTAGATTTTGTATAGATTTGGTTCTCCTTGCTGCCCCGATAGATTTGGTGGTTGGGGCTTCGCGTGCTATACCAGGTGCGAGGAATAAAGGTAGGCTAGATTTCTTCCTCGCGTGAGCATAGCTAGCTTGAAGGTAAGGTTATAACTTACAAGCAAGCAAAGAGAGCTATAAGGTAAGGTTCAGTTCTCACGTACCAAAATCTCATATATAGAGAGATTTTGAAAACATGACTCTGAAAGTAGAAGTAATTCTCCTTTGACTCTACTTATCTTGCCTATTATGGCTTTGCTGCCTTTCCTGCTGCTGTCTTTACTGCCTTCTATGCTGCGGATGGTGATGGTAAGCCAAGTATATTGTCGGGTCTACTACTGGTGATGGTGTTGCTGGTGGATAAGCAACTGGAACCGTAGCTACTGCTGGCTCTGCTTCTAGGTATCGATCTTTAAATTCATAATCTTGCTAACAAAGGTAATAATATTTAGCTCGCTTACGAAGGTCTGGATCTAGTTATCTAAAGACAAAATCTTGCTTACGAAGGTAATAATCTCGATCTCGAACATTAGAATAAGCTGCAAAATCTGTTGGATACTTATGTTGCTGGATCAACTTAATCTACCGGATCTACTTATTCACCGACATCTGAAACTACTGCTACTAGCTATGTGTCTGGATCTTATGGATATGTTCCTGTCTTCGCTACTGGATCAATAAGGTAAACTGACCTTGCTGCTTATGGTGCTGGTGCTAGATCTACCGAAGCTACTGGCTCTGTTCCTATTTATGATGCCTTTACTTGTGCCCTTACTGCTTTAGGCTCTGCTTTTGGAACTAGTGAAACTGGTGGTTCTTCAACTGGATATGCTCTTCTTCTTTAACTGCATCTTGAACTACT
>ML808917.1:28571-42233 GCA_009831015.1 Picea engelmannii | reverse complement strand
AGATCACTTGTGTATGTTTGGGGGGTATTAGATGTATGCATAGGCAAACACACTTGTGATATCTTCATTGTTTTATCTATCTTCATTGCAACTACATGCTTATGTCTTTCATGTTTATGTGAACATCGGAGTATCATATTGAATATCTTGTGGATCAATTATCTTTGTGGTGTGAATCAGGAAGTGTTGAGTATCCCACTTGGAGAGGCATCACTTTCCTTGGTTCTTGAGTGCTTTTTGTGATTGTTGCCAGTGAAGGCGGTCCAATGGAGTAAGTGCCATTGGAGCATGCTAGGCTCTTGTTTGTTTCACTTACATTGGTGTATCTTTGTATCTAACTTGTGTATCTTTGTATCAAGTTTGTAAATGGTGTAATCTTTTGTAACACTTAGAATTCTTTTGTATAATTGTAGTTTGTGGTTTGGGGTAGTTTAACTTGTTCATACTTGTAAACTTGTTGTAATAAACCACCCTCAAATCTAGTTGACCCCATTGCCCAACTTTAGGCACTAGTCTTAGTTGACTTAGGAAAAGGGTTGATTCACATATAGATTAGACTTGCACTTTGCATTGTTGCCTTAGCATCTTAGGCTAGTTCTCCCCTTTGGCCTATAACAAATTAAAACTAACTCCTAGAACATTAACTTTAAAATTAACTTAGTAACTAGGGACTACCCCCCTTGGCTTCCCTAGGAGTAAACCCTAGAAGGAAGAGGTTCCAGTCAAGGTGACAGTGTGGACTTGGAACCTAGACATTGTGTCTCCGAGGACACACTAAGTGAGTTGGACTTAGCTCACGCTAGCAAGTGTGTATTAGGACGGCAACAGGGTCAATGGTACATATTTGGAATATTATATTTTAATTATGGTTGACTTGTTCACATTGGAGATATCGTTTGTCCTCATTCACAGCATGGAAATTGTATTAAGTGACAAATATATGGAGTTGCATTGTATAATTTTAGAGCCGTGATGAAATCATGGGTCCTCTTCTTCACATGCACATGTTTATTACATGGGATGGAGTTGCCATCTTGGGCCATCACTCTTTGCTTTCAATAGCCATGGTTCAATGTACCGTATCAAGGATGCAAATGATGTAGCATAGATCTGCCTTTTGTTAAGGAAGCCAGTGTCTTCATGCACTAATTAGTGGTGCTATACATGGAGCCATGATCTATATATATATATATATATATATATATATTGGTTGAAGCATACACATGGAATCCACCGTTTAACTTGAAGACAAATTATATGGTATTGCCCTTGTTATGAAGAGTCGTTTTATCCACGAATTGTGTTGACTATTCGAGTGGGTTGGCCATCATGATTCCACACAAGTGAGCTCTTGCAGAGGTAGCATCATACCCCCTTGGGACACACATATTGAAGATATGGTAAGTCGTACCTTTTTCCTTGGACACGATGTAAATGGGTCATCCTATGCAATATTATTTGTTGGCTAATTCTATCATGGAGATTACTCGTTGCATGGATGGGGTCGTTCTCTCTTTTCTAGTAAATCATTGTGGTGGATTATCATTGGTTGATGGATGGCTATTACCTTTTTGTATGGAGCTTTTATTACATATTTTTATGATGAGCTTGTCACTTTGGTTGATACACACTTGATTTATTGCATACTTTTGAGGTCGCTTGGAGGAGATTGTTAGTATGGTCAACCACTTTGAGTTATTTACCATAATCACCTTATTGGTTTTATTTTACTTGTCATGAGAAAGGGTTAGGAATTGGCATTATTTTTTTGTTTTCCTTGGGGAGGATGATTACCTTATTATTTCTTCTAGGAAAGGAGAGTGGATCCCAACAACTCCCTTCTAATTTTAGTAAGGAGTTTTTTGAGGATAAAAATGTAATATTTTATTGTATTCCTTGAAGAACTAATGGATCTAGGAAAACAATTACTTTTTATTGTAAGAGTAGTTGGGCTCAAACCTATATAAGGGTTTGCTCTCTCCCTCATTTGTATGGTTGAGAATTTGGGGATTAAGGAGCTCTCCCCCTGGGCCACATTGTACATCATTTTGGCAAGCTTAATGGAAGATTGGAGGTATTGCATATACCTATTGTGAGGCCTTTTATGTGTGCAATTTTTATCGTATGTTGCTTATTTATTGTAGAAGATCCTTGTAGCATTTTTATAAAAGCCTTGTAATGAACCATGTGTCATTCGGATAATGTAAAGTGAGGACTTGGTCCCTCTTATATTCGTTATTGTTATATAAACTTGCATCTAACAAACTAGGTTGTTGCTTGGAATAACATAAAATCACCTTCGTAACATTGTTTTAGAAGAGCAATCTTAGCTCGCCAAGGTCAATTTTATGCAAAAATAATCTGCAAGTTAAGGCTGATTTGTGGCATGCATAGCAACCCTTATTAACCTTACATATTCAAGCACTCGCCCTGTTCAATTCATACCACTTTGACTCCATTTAGCCCATACATGGATACTTGGTCTTGGGGCTTATATGTTCATACTCCTTTCTCACACCACTCATTTTCCATTATATTACTACCGTTTGTTTTTCTTAGGCTAACTCTTCACAAAATCACCTTGATCCTCCAATCCATAGTCTTAGCAATCCTATCTTTAGGGAAGCCTCCCTTGGGTTGGAGGAGAGCCAACCAAAAATGTGAGGAAGAGCTATTGTGGTGACAGTGAGGAGCCTTCTTGAATGCACAAAACTAGCCCCTTGATGCTTACGATTTTACATCATTTGGGGGTGCTAGATTTTGTTGTAACAGGGTTAATTCACCCATGTGAATATTACACCCATAATTCCAACAATTATGGGGAGCTGCAAAGTATTTAATAATATTTATCGATAAATTTCTCTAAAAAAGTGTGTATAGTTTCTCAAGATCAAATCAAAGCCGCTCCAAACATTCAAAGAATTCAAGGCTATGGTTGAAAGTCAAAGTGGTAACCAAATCAAAGTTCTTAGAATTGACAACAGACAAGGGAGGCGAATACAAATCCAAAGAGTTTTATATGTACTGTAGATTCCATGGCATCCATAGACAATAAACTTACTCTTATACTCCTTGGCAGAATGATGTTGGAGAAAGGAAAAACAAAAGAATTGTGGACATAGTGTGGAGCATGCCCTTAAGTTAGACCCCCGAATACAGAAATAATTTAGCTAGGTAGAGATTAAGGAAAGAGAGAGTCATTAACATCTAAGCCACAATAATTAACTAATAGAGATAACCTTCCTTATATTAGAGATAAAGAAATGGTTGCTCTTTTTGTAAGGAAAAACCCACCTTCAAAGCAAAAAAATGATGGGTTCAAGGTCAATGTGCCTAAGCTTGAGGTGCCAATAAAAGGTTGGCGAGAGCCGCAAAATAATGACAAGATGGTAGCCTAATAGTGTTTTTGATTAGGTAGATTACAATCTTCATTGGTGTTCCTGTTAGAATGGCAGTATTAAATCTTTGGGACATATGCTCTTTTTGGTATCGCACTATGTGGTGATTTGGTTTTATTTGAACTAGCTTCATATTATCACAATGAGGCTAGCATACACAGATTTAGCATGATGGGGAAATCATCAACACCAATTCAACTCACCTTTGGCTTAGAAGTTGCAAGTGGGGGGTATATGTTCCACCTAAGTTGCACAAAACATGGAAACATTTACAAGTTTTCGAAACAGGAACGCCTGGAAACATGACCCCCCAAAATGGGTATGTGGGGGAAACACGATATATAAAAAATGAAAAAAAAATAGATATTTAATTTTTTTTAAATAACACATTCTTGCAAGAAAATAAGAACGATACACTTAAATTGTTGATTTTTCAATAAGCAAGGCTTAAGCATGAAGTTCATTCCATTTTAGCATTTTAGTTAAACCATGAACAATTTGTTGCAGCAACCAAGATCACAAGAAGAAACACCATGCACAAGTACACAAGAAGTATCCTGGGAAACCCTTCTACACAAGGGAAGAAAACCCAACCAATCCTTTGCTATATTCTTCAAGAGAAAGACCTTCACCACCATAAACACCTAGCACACAAAAGGGTGCTCACAAACCCTAGAAACCTAGCGCCCAAGAGAGGTGCGCACTTTTCCCAAGAACAAATGTTTGCTGAAATTTCCAAACACACACTTGTGATATGATTCCTCAATGAGGAATTTACCTTTACTTATATTAGACTGAACCTGTCAACAGAAGTGTTTATTGGCACAACAGGGCCAACCTCAATAACTTATATTATAATTAATAATTACCATATTAATTATCTTTTACTTTAATTACCATTTACATTAAGGTGGGGCCGACCTATACCCTTTACATAACTATTAGGGTTACAGGTAAGTCTGACTCTTGAACAATATAGCAAGGGATCTTATACACCCACTAGTGCTCAGCCACTAGGGGCACATCCACAAGGATGTCCATGTCTCTATCTCACTGCGTCTCACAAGAGAACCACACTCACTAGTGCTCAGCCACTAGGATCACGTTTACATGTGCTCATCCACAGGCACGTCCAACTCAACAGATCTTCTCTCCCACTGCATTATACAGGAGAGTCATCTGGAGTTCATCATCTCAACTCTCTGCTCAGAGGAGGCTAATACATCGTTTCATCTCTGTCTCAGAACGATGCACCCAGCTCATGGGATTTCACACGTTCACCTGTGCTCAGCCACAGGCACGTCTAATTCAGCAGATCTTCTTTCTCACTGTGTTACACAGGAGAATCATCTAGAGTTCTTCTCAACTCTTTGTAAGGAGGAGGCCAGCACAACGTTCTAATGCTGTCTCAGATAGGAACCACACACCCATCTCAGGGGCTCTCTCTCAGGTTTGTGTCCTGGAGGATGTCTCACGTCGATGTAATCATCAACACTCCCTCTCAGCTAGGGAGGCATTCTCCATCAGGCCAAATCCCGCACGGAAGTACTCGAACTTTTTCTTGGTTGTAGTTATCAACACTTCCTCTCAATTAGAGAGGTATTCTTCACCAAGCCAGTTTGGTGAAGATATCCGCAATCTGCTCATGTGTAGGAAGGTATTGCACGTGTATTGCTTTCCTCTACGTCATGTCTCTGAAAAATGATATTTTATCTCAACGTGTTTCGATTTATCATGAAACAGAGGGTTCTCGAAGAGCTTCACACAGCTCTGGTTATAATCATAGAATCCATCTCATGATCAAGTAAATATGTCAGAAGCTTATGAAGCTACACTACTTCGCACACTCAATGCTATATACTTTGATTATGTGGTACTCAAGGCCATAGAGCTGTGCTTCCTGCTGCATCAGGAAACCATGGCAAACTCCAAGGTAAAATAACAACCAGATGTGCTCTTCTGGTCCACTATGCTTTCTGCCCAATCTGTATCGTCATATCCCTGAAAACTCAAGTCCACACTGGAGGCATATCTCAGGCCATATCCAGTTGTGCCTCATATATATCTCAATACATGCTTTACTGTTATCCAGTGAGTCTGTCTCGACTGACTCATGAATTGACTAAGTACATTCACTGCATAGCGTGAATCAAGTCTGGTGTTAACTAGAAACATCAGTCATCCAATCAATTGTGGATCAATCTCGTCTAAATCGTCATCATTTATTTTCTTCAAATCCATCATCATTGGTGTAGGCATGGATTTGCATTTAGCCATACTGATCTTCTTTAATATCCCCACTATATATTTTCTTTGACTTTAGGAAAAATCTCATCAGTCCTCTACCGTACTTCTTGTCCCAAGAAGTAGTGCATCATACTCAGATCCTTTATCTCGAAATCAGAAGTCAAAGTCTGCTTGTCTCCAACAACATGGCTTCCTGAATAAATCATCAAAATCAGGCTCTCATCACCAACAATGTAATAATATAGGTTTGAATCAGCAACATCCTTGTTGAAGCCCAAACTCATCAAGAATCCATCCATCTGATGTAGTCTTCAACTCATGGATGATAGTACGGATGGAAGTGTAATGGGTTTTACTGGATCGGTTGTCTCATCATAGACAACTCCCTCTGTTTGTGGGAATCTTTTGGTTACAGATCTCTCTTTGTATTTCTCGACACTTACATTGGTTGCATGCTTGATCTTGTAGATCCACTTGGAAGTCACCATAGACTTCCCTTCTGGTCTCGGAACAATATCTCATACATCATTCTTTAAGATGTACTAGTATTCTTCTGTTATGGCATCTTGCCATACATGTTCTCCTATTACTTCTCCAAGACAGGGAGCCTCAGAATCAATGAAGTGGCTCATGGTTGAAGGGTAGCTCGAAAATCTCTTTTGCTTTCTCGGGATGTCCCTTGAGGGACTTGTATGTTCCTCTGCCTTCTGCAAAGTTTTGTCGAACCTAGGCAGGCCTTTTATGCCTTACTGCAATATCTCTGGGCATATCAACTGGAGCAGTTGGATCAGCTGAAATAATGTCTTGTCTCCCTCTGAACTGTTGAAGGGGGAGAAGGTATTGTCTCTTCCTTCTTTTTCATTTTGTTTTGACTCCCTCTAAGTCAAGTAACTCTCTCTGAAGTCTAAAGGATGGATGTCTTCTTTTACTTGCTTGCTAGATTTTTTATGTCTTCTTGACTAGCGTAATAATCAATCAATAAGGTTTGGACTCCCGTACCAAGTATAATGGTCCAAGTTATGAGGGCTCTCACACTAGAGATAATACCATTCACTTATTAAGAATGCAATCAACTATAAATTTAATGATCAAACAATTTACCTGGATCTGTAGTCATGCTCAACTTTATAGTTTTTTTAGAGAAAATACTTCTCTTCTCTCTTATCTTCATCCTTTTGAGGTGGGTCTGGTTCAATGTCAGCGGTGGAGGCATATTGTCTTCCTTTCTTCCTGGTTGGACAATTTCTAGCATAGTGTCCATATTTGTCACATCTAAAGCACTGAATCTCTGAAACATCTCTTCTCTGATTATGACCTGAAGCTGATGGAGTCTTCTTATCTGTGAATCTTTGTCTGAAGTTTCTTTTGAATCTTCCTCCTTTCTTTGTCTGAAGTGCAAGAGCATGGTTTTCATGAGGGGAGTCTTCTACTCCTCTATTTCTGAGTCTAAGTTCTTCTTGAGTACAGTTTGTCCATAGATGATCAAAAGTTGGTAACTTTTCCCTTCCACTGATGCTTTGAAGAAAAGGTTCCCGGTGTTTTGGAAGATTGTTAAGAGTAGATAAGACAAGTTCTTTGTCAGACATCATTTCTCCAATGGCACCTAATTGTTCTTTGATCTCTGATATCTTCTTAAAGAAGGTAGCCACTGTATCACCTTTTGTCATTTTGGTACGTTGAAGTTGGCCCTTTAAGGTGAGGGCTTTGAGGGTGTTGTCACTTTCAAACATATATTGCAGTGCTTCATACATTTCATAAGCTATCTTTAGATTAGCAATACGAGGTAAGAGATGATCTCTTACTGAGTAAATGAGTATTTTTTTTGCCTTGACATCTTCTTCCCTTCTTATTTCCTTCTCTTCATCGATAGTTGTTTTTGGTAAAGTCTTTTGTATCACACTCAAAATGTCATCTTCTTCAAGGGTGACCTAAAGCCTTGACTTCCAAGAGGTGAAGTTGCTTGAACCATCAAGCCTATCTTCCACTAAGGTTATGTTCTTCATATTTTCATATTTTTTCACAAATTCTCGCCAACTGGACTTAGAGAACCTAATGGCTAGGCTAGGCTAGCACTTTTAGGTTTTGTTGGGCTTATGACTGCCAGCAATAAACTTTGAGAGTGTCGCAGGAATACTTTGTTGAGCTGAAACGTTTCTTCAAGGAGTTGCAAAAACTCTAAAATCAAGACTCTGCAAAAAATTGCGGAACACTAGAAACCCTAGGGCCAAAAATTCAAAATCCTCGGAATTTCACTTTGAGGTCGTACACCTTTGTCCAAGTTTCAGCCCCAACGTCCACGTGTAAGGTGCTAAAAAGGCTAAACAAGAGAGGGTCGTACAGATTTTGTAGAAACCCTAGAGGTCGTACGGATTTGCAGAAGAAGGAAGGCTTAGCTTTTAAGTGCTTGTGCAAGGGTTCTTCAAGACCTATGCTCTAATACCATGTTGATTTTTCAATAAGCAAGGCTTAAGCATGAAGTTCATTCCATTTTAGCATTTTACTTAAACCATGAACAATTTGTTGCAACAACCAAGATCACAAGAAGAAACACCATGCACAAGTACACAAGAAGTATCCTGGGAAACCATTCTACACAAGGGAAGAAAACCCAGCCAATCCTTTGCTATATTCTTCAAGAGAAAGACCTTCACCACCATAAACCCCTGGCACACAAAAGGGTGCTCACAAACCCTGGAAACCTAGTGCCCAAGAGAGGTGCGCACTTTTCCCAAGAACAAGTGTTTGCTGAAATTTCCAAACACGCACTTGTGATATGATTCCTCAATGGGGAATTTACCTTTACTTATATTAGACTGAACCTATCAACAGAAGTGTCTATTGGCACAACAGGGCCGACCTCAATAACTTATATTATAATTAATAATTACCATATTAATTATCTTTTACATTAAGGTGGGGTCGACCTATACCCTTTACATAACAATTAGGGTTACAGGTAAGTCTGACTCTTGAACAATATAGCAAGGGATCTTATACACCCACTAGTGCTCAGCCACTAGGGGCACATCCACAGGGATGTCCATGTCTCTATCTCACTGCGTCTCACAGGAGAACCACACTCACTAGTGCTCAGCCACTAGGATCACGTTCACTTGTGCTCATCCACAGGTACGTCCAACTCAGCAGATCTCCTTTCCCACTGCATTACACAGGAGAGACATCTAGAGTTCATCATCTCAACTCTCTGCTTAGAGGAGGCTAATACATCGTTTCATCTCTGTCTCATAACGATGCACACAACTCATGGGATTTCACACGTTCACCTGTGCTCAGCCACAGGCATGTCTAACTCAGCAGATCTTCTTTCTCATTGCATTACACAGAAGAATCATCTAGAGTTCTTCTCAACTCTCTGTAAGGAGGAGGCCAGCACAACGTTCTAGTTCTGTCTCAGATAGGAACCACACACCCATCTAAGGGGCTCTCTCTCAGGTTTGTGTCCTAGAGGATGTCTCACGCAGCTGTAATCATCAACATAAATGACATTTTGAAGGAGATCCATGTCTATATTCACTTCTTAGACGATTACATGATGCAAAACCCCATAGCTTCGTGGTCTTCACTAATACCAATACCATACATGGTAGAATCTAGTGGAAATGCTACAATCCTGCCAATCCTAATATCCTGAAAACTATTAAGTCTTTTGAGCTCTGAATGGGATATGAAATTCTACTTTCTCCACATGAAGTCTGACATTTTCCTATGGGTCCCATGCCCTTCTTAGTCACTTGGGTCAGCCTGGAAACATTCAAAAAGTGCCTGAAACGTCACTAAAAATGATTGTAACGCCTTGGAAATGTTGTTGGCCATACCACATGGCGCTTCCAAATTTGGAAACGTTGTACGGTATAGCCGATGGAATTTCATACCCATTTCCAAGCATTTCATATACTAGTACTGTAATGTTCCCAACCCAATATGCTAGGAACATTGTGTTTTCATTGATTTTTATGTGTTTTCTGATAGTGGCATTTTGTCAAACACTTTGCAGATTTATGTCTCATGATTTGCACTAGGGTTTATAATGATGTTTTAATGTGTGTTTGCAGCCAATAATCATAAAGAAGATATAGCAATGGAATGTACTCAACGAGATGCAAGATCAAGAACACATGAAATAGCCATAAATACCTAAGATCTGATTTTATTAATAATAATAGGTAACCTCATACAAAATGGGACAGATCTAGAATACATAGAGTATATGGTTGATACAGCCTCCAAATACAAGATAGATGAAGATCCAGGCCTCCAAAGCCTCTCCAAGTTGAAGACCAAGTAACACTACAATCCAATGGATACCCTCTACTAATGTGATGCCCTCTCTCTCACAATGCGCACTTTCTTACTAGAATGATCCAAGGAAAGTACGGCCTCCTCTCTGATGGCCTCAAACCACTGCAAGACTCTATGAGAAGATAGATCGGGTGATGGCAAGAAGATATGAGCAATCTCGGAGCAATAGCTCAACTAGAAGACCCCCAAACCACAATGTCTCTAATAACAGATGCGCCCTCCTAGCTGAAACAAGCCAATAATTCGGCCTCCAAGAATATAGTTGCCAAACCTCTGAAACCAACTGCCAAAAGGTAGATCAGGCCAAGGGAAAGCCCCTAGCAAAGTCTCGGGATGAATAATGAGGAACTGACCCACCAAAAGACTGAATCCTCAATCTGCAATGCACCCTCCTTCTCTCCAACTCGTGCCAAGCTCCAATAAATAATCTGACAGACTAAAACCCTCCTGAATAGGCTAAATAAGGCTCCCTAGGCCATACAGAGAATACCCAGAAGCCCCTTTTCCCTGAATCCTTCTCCTCTTTCCAGATCAAGCGACTCTCCTCAAGGTGGTGTGCCCTCCTACTGAAAACCCTATGTAGTTGCGCCATGTCTCTCTCTAAATCTGTAAGTGTTGTAGGATCCACCTGTGACTGAGATAGAACTGATGTAGAATGGTGAAGGAGGAATCTTTCACCTCCGTGACCAAGCTTGGACCAGGTTGGGTGGGATCTTTCACCACCGAGTTGATCTCTAGGGTTTGTTCCGTCAAAACCCTCAAAACCCCCAAGTGCATGGGCTCTCTAGCAAGAAGTCATATCTCAAACAGATAATCAACATAAAAAGAGAATAGAGGCCCCTATCTCTCTTTTATCCTCCCTGTTCACCTTGTCTCTCCAAGTGACTTTTACTTTATTTTATTATTAATTAATTAAATCACTTTAATTAATTAATTAATCATTTTATCTCTAAAAAGTGATTTATCCCTCCTTATGGCTTCTCTGGCCACTAAAGTCACTTCTCATCATCCTATCCTGTAGTGTTATTCCTCCCAATTCCGATGAGTTATTACACTAAGAGGTTCCTCCAAGTATTATGCCCAAGATGACCTTCTTAATGAATTTAATTAACATATAGCCCACATGTCCCCGAGTTGGAGCCAGATGTTATCCCCTATCCTAGGGATAACTAAGGAGATTATGTCTCGAGGCCCACATGTCCTAGACATGGAGTATCGAGAGCCATATTGATTTGAGCCTGTCCCGGGAAGGCCCATCCTTCTTCTTCAGCGCCTCCATTCTGTCAGCAGCAGCAGCAACAACATCCATCCCATTGGCCTAGTTCTGAAGTAGCAGTGGGTCTTGTTCCATGAGGTAATGAGTCTAGGTACCATGGTATGTGTCACTCTGATTCTCAAAACATTTGAATATGTGCATTTAATTCTCTTTTGCTTCATGACGTTTGCTTGGACTTTATGCCTTTTGACTTGTCCATAACTGGGGGGATGATAGAATGCCCTAGCAAGTTGGTTCCCTTAGGATTGAGCTGCCACTAGGTGGGTTCATGAAAGGTCATCGTCCATTCCAACCATACTTATCACTTTTCATCATCTTCCCTCTCATCTATCCCCTGCATTGGTTCGAGCATTAGGTTTGCCAAGCTAGTAAAGGGTTGTACCTTGCCTTGTGGGAAGAAGGGGCTAAAGGCCCGGAGGGTAAAACTAGTTGGCAAAAGATAAAAGCCAAAAGATCAAACCTTGAGATGCTTCGCCAAGGGATCCCCGAGAAAGCAATAAAAGGCTTCTCAACAAGAAAAAGGGGGGAATAAAACTCAAGACCTAGTTGGTGGATAGGGGATCTCATCACGAGCCAGCCTATTAGGTCCATGGGCATGTAGCGGTATGACACTACTATTCGTCTGGTCACCACGCCAGGGTAGTGACTCTCGGTGGCATAGCCAAGAGAAAGGGGGTCTCATCACGAGCCACCCTTCTCATCTCCATGAAATGCTTGTGGGTAACACTATCACCATTGGTCACCACGCCGGAGCAGTGTCCCCCAGCTATTCTCTTGAAAGAAAAAACAATAAGATAAAAAGTAAAAAGGCATTGAATGGGCTAGGAAACATTTGTATCCATGACAAGGTGCAGCTCACCCTCTTTAGAGGCACCCACAGGTAAGCCCTACATTTCCCTGTCATCACTGCACCCCTTGCCCACACCTCCCCCACACCATCTCATGCACTTACGTGACCTAGATCGGTCTTCACCTGGAAACACCCCACACCGATGGAGAATTGGCCCAATAGGATGTCCTGGAACCCTCTCCAAACCTGGCTTGTAGAATAGCATAACGTCTTTGAGCACTTGTCTGGGAAAGGGGGGTTTTATGCACATGTTTGGGTAACTTGATTATTAGATGTGATTGACATTGCTATGATCCCTATGACTTATGAACCCATGGAGGGCGTACTTGTTGTTGTTGTAGGACCACGCCCGACGGACAAGTACATATGGGGAGATGATTAGCTCAGACCTCCATAGGGCTAAAAGCCCACCAGATGGATGTTGAGACCCCAGCCAAGGGCATGCATACATATACCAGAGGTGTGCACCGTAGAGAGAAGAGGACGTTCCACCAGAGACAACTTGGCAAGCCTGGACCCATAGGGGTCTTGCCTTTCCCCTTGAATGTTGGCCTTGGAAGGCCCATGACGTCACCTCTATGACCCTTGACGTCACCCAGCGTCAAATGAAATGATGGAGGCAATTGTGTGCCAAGTGGCACGTGTGGCATGATCCAAAGGCCTTGGAAGGCCTAACATTTTGCTCGTGGAGGCCAACGTCTCACCTAGGAGGCCCAACGTCACCCTAGAAGGGCATGACGTCACCTCTTTTGCATGTTTTAGGGTTTAGTTTGTCAAATTTATGTAAAAAACTAAATATTTGATGTAACTGGCCATGTTGGCCTTTTTGACCTAATTTTGTAATTAAAGGTCATTTGGACTGTATAAATAAGGGATTAATCCCTTGTATTTTTTCATCATTCTTTCACTCGCACAAGTGAGGTCTAAAATTCGGCCTCTTCAAGGCTTATTGGATGAAATTAAGTGGTGCGCAACTCTTGGAGGAGGCTTGTCTTGGTGTTTTTTGGTATTTTCTTGGTGGAAAGTCTTCAACTAGGGCATTTGCTAGATTATTCTTGGTGAATGTAAGTGAAATTCTGCAATTCTTCTTTCTTTTGAATGGTTATAGTATCATTACTTTGCATTTACTAAGATAATGAAATTGCTAGTATAAAACCCTAGGAGATTAAGCACATGTTATTGTCCTTATCTCAATAGATATCCACCTACTAGATTTTGCTAGAAAACCTATTCATTGAAGCATGTGCTAGAGCCCTACCATTGTAGCACTCTAACACCATTTGCTTCATCAAGCCTTTATTTATCTTAAGCTTGAACTAAAGAAGAAGGAAAACCGCTAGGGCCTAGGTTTACCTACTTCCTAGTAGCCATTTTCCTTCTAGGGCTTGGTGATTGAGGCCTTGGGTTACCAACACCTCAATCATTTTTCCTCTTGTCTCTAGTTCACACATTATCATTTATTTCCTTCAAGATTGTTGCTGCAAAAAGTGACTCCATTAGCCCTAAAGACACTAGTTTATGCCTTGTACTTGATTGATTGATGAAAACAACCCCCAAACTCTTTACCTCAA
>ML808917.1:0-20110 GCA_009831015.1 Picea engelmannii | reverse complement strand
TAGTATATTGCCATTATTAGGTTATCATTTTGGGTCACTTTGAAGCTTGTTTAAGGCATAACTTGTGAAGCTATCATCATATATTTATTGTTGTTATAAATTTCTGTTTGCTTCATCTTATATCAACTTATTGCTTTCATTGAAAAGTCCAAGGTTTTACAAAGCACTAACATCAATCGTTACTTGCAAAAAATAGTGTTTTCTTGTTGTCTTGTTTTGGGCAGGTATACTTGAGCATATCTTTGCTTCACATTGTTGTTATAACCCTAATTTGCACCAGACATACTTACCTGGCATCAAGCCATCTCAGATTCCTTCTTTGCCAAAACACTACTGAACAACTCTTCTTAAAAAAAACCCTTTATAAAGGCCCACGTGCCCTACCCCATTACACATATACACGCTAGCTGCCCCAATACAACCCACATGTACCTACAAAAGCACGGAAAAATGAAAGTTGCTAACAGAACACACAGCTTTGGGCAAGTTAACTAAACCTTTCGGCCATGCATGGCTGGTCATTCGACCAAATATCTAGCTCCTTCTAGCCTATAAAAGAAGAGGTAAGGGTCCCATTTGAAAGGAGAAAAATCATAGTAAAGAAACTATACCCAATTGAGCACTCCCCTTGTCCCAACCTTTAGCCTTCCTTGTGCAAAGAGAAATATAGAGCAAAGCAGTTGGAGGACAGTTCAAGAGGAGCCCAGGACCAGTTTCGAGGAGCAGTGCCGACCAAATATTGTAAGTTTACTCTTGTGAAGATCAATACAAAAAGGAATACTTTTCCCGTCCCGCCATATCATGTGTTCAAGTTGAATGTTTATTTCATGATATTGTCACAACTAACCCAGCAATTAAAATGCATGTTCGTAGCTTTTTGTTTGTTCATGTGTGAATGCAGGTCAGCTTTGGGAGGAGGCTTGCAATCAAAGAGCGAGCGAAAGCAAAGGGATCGACATCAAACGAAGGACTTAAGGTAGAGTTACCGAATCTCATTTACACCTTTGTATTGCATGAATGTGGGGTTTTGTGTTGGGAGAATAGGAAAGAGTAGAGGCCTTTGAAATGGTCATTTTCTGCATGCATGATTAGAGCCCTTAAATGCTAAGTCCGTAGGAGGGATTCCCACCCACAACAATTGTTAAAACCTTTGGGACTTTCTGATCGGTGTGACTTGTGAGAGGGGACAACTTTTCTTGATACCTTTACCTTTGCTTTCTCAAACCCCCAGGTCACCGAGGACGTCTCCCCTAGGCTTTCATCCCTAAGAGAAAGAGGTGTCTTATTTAAGTGACAGTGATAGGACAACCTCTTGTTATGCCAATTTATCGTCCACTTGTCTTTTCCTTTTGGACAAGTACAAATTGTGCAATAACAGTCCCAAAGTGGCGACATTATAGTCCTCCCTGCTAGAATATTGCTTGTCCTCAACCAATAACTGAATCAATCCACATATAATACCGGGGTCCCATGTCCACATGTGGGACACAAAGTAGGCTCCATCCGAAGTTGAACTATCATGCACTCTACCCCCTGTATCCCATATCAAGACCTGAACTACAATACCCTGTGAGGCATAATCCTGTAACATATCAACACCATGAGTCTCCTGCAAGTGACACATGGCCTCAACCCGGAATGAGTCTATCCTCCAAGTCCATACCAAGACCAACACGGTCTCCACCAACTAAACATGTTGTTGCCATAGTGTGGTACTACAAGACCTCAATGAATCACCCTCAAGTGACGTGCTCCCCTCCATATTGAAGCTCAATGGAAAGTCAAAGTGACTTTCCCCTGCAAGGATCCACTCGCCTCCATCTGTCAATGAAATGCTCGTCCCTACAATCCTCGAGTCCCATGCTAGTCTCTGCCCAAAGATCACCATGTTGACGCTGCACTACTCTGATCATGATTGTCTACTCATAATATTCATACTGGATCCTCCACTCCTGGATCCTCATGCTGAAATATCCGTGGAAATTGGACCTACTATCAAGAAGCTGACCCTGTAAAGATATCTCTGTGGAAACAACATCTCCATACTCGATCGTGCGTATCAATAGGGAGAACTTGTCTCGCCTCATAGGACAAGCCCCTGCAAGCCCTTTCAAAACCATCCAAGAGTGAAGTATGTTGCTCTCTGGCACAACCTGGGCCATCATAAGGTGAAACAACCTACTAACCAAATGGACTCCTGGATCCCATGGCAAACTTGGAAGTTCATCACTTCCAATCCCCACTAACTGCTCATGTGTCATACTGATAACTGTTGGAAGCCCTCCATGCTCATCCCCATGAGAATCTGGATCTGTGTCGCACTCTGAGATGTCTGTTATCCCATGGCCTAAGATGCTCACCATCACGCCCAAGGTCTCAATTGTCTGTCTCTGATGATCCACCCCTATCCTGTTGTATGCAATAAAGACACTCCTGTCAGGTGGTCTCGGCCCACCAACTCTCCATGTCCCCTGCCCCCGTCTATCTCCCCCTATGTTGTTGTCAATGATGAAAGTATCTGGAAAAGCTAACAGAAACATCTGTAACCGACTATAGGACTGGAAAGTATCAAATGCTTTGGTCAATCCCCAGGACTGGGACAAAAGCTCATCCACTGACACCCATGGTGAATCATCGTCTAAACTCCAACTATCGGGTACAATAGTAGATAACTCCACAAACTGTTGGTCAATCACTCTCCCTTCATCATCACTCAGATAGTTGTTGCTACTGTGAAGGTGATCTCTCAAAACTATGTGTTGTTGTAAAGGAGAGGAATCTCCATGCCCCACTAAGTGTGTCTCCTCCCTGCGATCCAATACTTCCCCCTGAATCACATTGTACATCTCTCTCATCATCATATGTCCAAGGTGTACTGTCGGATCATCCTCTATGTGGATATCAACCAATCTTGGAACACAAATGAAAGTGTCCCCATAACTGCTTTTGGCTCTGGAATCCTCCTATGTATGTGTATGAACGATTGTCTCAGAACTACCCATGAACGGTGGCCCCTATGACACCCGGACATCCTCCAGCAATGTAACTAAGGAACATATCTGACTCTCTGTCGAGATAGATAGGGTGTATCTCTGACCAGTCTCCTCAAGGAGCTCCTCCAATCCGGACTCTGATTCTTGAAGGGTTGTCTGTGTGCCTTTCAAGAATCCTCGTGTGCTCCCCAACTCATGAGTGAGTCGGTCCACCTCCAACTCCTACTCTCTCAGGGCCCTGTGATACATCTCGCCAACCTCCAATAGGTAATCTCTGTCCATCAACAATTGTTGGTAGTCCGGCCTCATCATAGTCACTCTCTCCCTGAGAGTATGAAGGTCGTCCATGGCAAATCCCCCATCTGAACTATCATGTGCCATCGATTCCCTCCAGCAATAATCTGCCACAAATACAGGTGTGTCATCGATGCGTCTAGTGGCTGCAGCCTGCCATGATCATGTCCTCACTGACTCTCAACTGTCTTGCCAAGTATCGTGACTCCTGATCACAGTCCTGTTGAGGTGCTACCTCATGCCCCTCACTGCTAGTGTCAACCATGGAATCCCCAACAACACTCTCCACAAAAGATAAGGAACTGAATTGCCCACTGTCTACTGTGCTACTGGGTCCTCCTGTATGCCACTGCACACCATCACCAACTGCTACCCCCATCCGAATCACACTGTATCTTGTATGGCCAATTGTATCCTCCTGTGCACTCATCTTGTTACTATCATCTGCACCTGGATCCCATACAGATGTGTCCAGACACGTGTTGTGGTCATCCCGACCAATAAGGAGTGCATCCTCATCACCGTAGGCCGGTCCTGGAAGTAAGTGTCCCATCAAACTGTCAGTCTCCATAGCCTGATCAAACAATGGAGTCTCCAAAAGAGGTGACTCACTCTCCTCATACTGATAGGTATGTGTAAGGTCCACTGTCTCCAAGTCATGTCTCTCCTCCTGGGTCTGTAAATCCATATGCCCCTGGTGTACAATACTCCCACAAGGCTCCTCCACCATATCATAGATGCCACTGATATCCTCATGTGTCATGGCTATCACAGATGTCTGAGAAGATGACAAACATGTCATGGTCATCATAGAAAGCTCATCTTCCTCCACGCATGACTCCCTGAAATCCATGTCTACACCCAAGGGTAGGTCATCCAACCTCCTAGTCTCATCAAATCTCAGTGTTAACACATGTGAATCCTCACACGTGTCACCACTGTGTTGAAGTGTTGAATCCTCAACACTGCCTGATGGGAAAGATAAAGAACATGTGCTATCATCTTGTCCATCCAACTGTCCCTCAGATGCGCAAGAGTCACTAGCATCATCGGACTACTCTAAATAGGCATCTACCGCTGCATCCTCATACATCTCCTCATCCTCACTATCATAGTGCACCTCAACAATGTGCACCTTCCCTTTACCCCTGCCTCTATGATCTGGCTCCCAAGGCTCTTTGCAACTGTAGCAAAATTCCCTGCTCCTAATGGGTGTAGGGTTAATCTGTGCTTCCTTCCATCTAGCTTCCATAGCTTTGTTTTCCTCTGCTATGCAAACCCAAAGTGTAACCTCATCTTTGCTCCAACTAGGATTTTTTAAGGACACAAACTGTTGGAATGTTATTAGATCCCTGAGAATCTCATTAAGGGTTTGATATTCCCTCTCACAATCAACAATCCCTCTAGCAAAGTCCAAAATATGCATCTCTCCTTATGGAAGATCCCTCAGGCTAGGAGGAATCTTCGCTCTAATACCACTGTAATGTTCCCAACCCAATATGCTAGGAACATTGCGTTTTCATTGATTTTTATGTGTTTTATGATTGTGGCATTTCGTCAAACACTTTGCAGACTTATGTCTCATGAGTTGCGCTAGGGTTTATAATGATGGTTTAATGTGTGTTTGCAGCCAATAATCAAAGAAGATATAGCAATGGAATGTACTCAACGAGATGCAAGATCAACAACACAAGAAATAGCCATAAATACCTCAGATCTGATTTTATTAATAATAATAGCTAACCTCATACAAAATGGGACAGATCTAGAATACATAAAGTGTATGGCTGATACAGCCTCCAAGATACAAGATAGACAAAGATCCAGGCTTCCAAAGCCTTTCCAAGCTAAAGACCAAGTAACACTGCAATCCAATGGATACCCTCTACTATATGTGATGCACTCTCTCTCACAATGCGCACTTTCTGACTGGAATGATCCAAGGAAAGTACGGCCTCCTCTCTGATGACCTCAAACCACCGCAAGACTTTATGAGAAGATAGATCGGGTGATGGCAAGAAGATATGAGCAATCTCGGAGCAGTAGCTCGACTGGAAAACCCCCAAACCACAAAGTCTCTAATAATAGATGTGTCCTCCTAGCTAAAAGAAGCCAATAATTCGGCCTCCAAGAATATAGCTACCAAACCTCTGAAACCAACTGCCAAAAGGTAGAACGGGCCAAGGGAAACTCCTAGCAAAGTCTCAGGCTGAATAATGAAGAACTGACCCACCAAAAGACTAAATCCTCAATCTACAGTGCGCCCTCCTTCTCTCCAACTCGTGCCAAACTCCAATAAATAATCTGAAAGAGTAAAACCCTCTAGAATAGTCTAAAAAAGGCTCCCTAGGCTATACAGAGAATACCCAGAAGCCCCTTTTCCCTGAATCCTTCTCCTCTTTCCAAATCGAGCTACTCTCCTCAAGGTAGTGTGCCCTCCAGCTGAAAACCCTCTGTAGTTGCGCCTTGTCTCTCTCTAAATCTATAACTGTTGTAGGATCCACCTGTGATTGAGATAGAACTGATGTAGAATGGTGAGGGAGGAATCTTTCACCTCCGAGACCAAGCTTGGACCAAGTACAGGGGCTATCCTCTCGGTCCAATCATGATTGCATCCCTTGGAGTGAGCTATGGCACTAAAGACTTGCTCACATAAATTATAGAGTGCTACCAGTATTGAGCAAGATGGTTACGGGTCTACTAGACATTCAGGAAGAACATGATGGAGTGTGCAAAGGTTGTGCACTTGGCAAGAATGTCAAGGGAATTTTTACTAGTAGTGATAACATGTCCAAGGGGATCTTGGACATCATACACTCCGATGTATGTGGACAAATGACGGTGCCATCCCTAGGCAACTTTGTATACTATGTCTTATACATAGATGACTACTCTTGAAAGACACGGATCTACTTCTTGAAAACAAAAGATGAAGTCTTCAACAAGTTTCAAGAATTTAAGGCTTTAGTCAAGAATCTCTCTAGAAGGAAGTTTAAAATCTTGAGATGTGATAATGGAGGTGAGTACACCTCAAATGAGTTCAAAGACTTTTGCAGAGAAGCAGGAATTAAGAGCGAGCTGACAACTCCCTACAACCCCCAACAGAATGGGGTTGCAAAGAGAAAGAACATGTCCATCGTAGAAGCAGCTAAAGCAATGATCCATGACCAAGGCTTACCCATGCACTTATGGGCAGAAGCATCCAGCACAGTTGTGTATGTCCAAAATATAAGTCCTCACAAGATATTATGGAACAAGACACCTGAAGAGGTGTTCACTGGAAAGAAACCATAAGTCAGTTACTTGAGGATATTTCGTTGTCCAGTGTATACACATGTTCCAAAGGAAAAGAGAACGAAGATGGAACCTTCAGGAAAGAAGGGCACCTTCGTTGGATACAGTGAGACTTCGAAGGCTTACAAAATATACATCCTTGGACAGAGACAGATTGAGATCAGTCGGGATGTGACATTTGATGAAGATGAAGCCTTCATAAGATCAAGGGAGTCTCACATGGATGAGGACCGAGAGGAGCAGGAGGCTCCAAGGGATGCAGTCATGATTGACTCTACTCCAAAAGAACCCATTTCAGAAGTTCAGAATGAGATGGAAGAGTCAGAGAAACCTGTAGATCCACCCAGAGAAGTTGCAGTCACCAGGAAGAGACCAGCTTGGCTCCAAAACACTTTACAGGAAGTTGAAGGACATGCAGCTCCCAAAGGCTCTTTCAGAGAGAGCAAGAGACCACACAAGTTTTCCAGCTATGTGGCACTAATGAGTGAACTTATTGATTCATAACCCTCCACCTTTGAAGAAGCTGCTAAGCAGCAAGTATGGAGGGATTTCATGATGGAAAAGTACGAGTCCATCATGAAAAATGATGTGTGGGAAGTGGTTCCGAGACCAGAAGGGAAGTCAGTAGTAACTTCCAAGTGGATCTACAAGATCAAGCATGTTGCAGATGGCAGCATAGAAAAGTAGAAAGCAAGATTTGTGGCTAGAGGATTCTCCCGTAAAGAGGGAGAAGACTGTGAAGAAGCAGAGTATATTTTAGCCAGTGTTGCAAGCCGTGAAGCAGTGTGACTTCAAAAGTTGCTTGCAGGGTTATTTGATCTAGAGTTGGAGCCAACTTTGATACATTGTGACAATCAAAGTTGTGTGAAGCTTTCAGAGATTCTGGTCTTTCATGACAAGTCAAAGCATATAGAGATCAAATACCATTACATCCGAGACATGGCGCAAAGAGGAGTTGTGGAGCTCCAATACATATCCACAGATGAGCAGATAGCGGACATTCTCACCAAGCCTTTGTCTAGAGTGAAGTATGACTACTTCAGAGACAAGCTTGGCATAATGCAAAATGTCCACCCTCATTGAGAGGGAAGTGTGGTGTTTCTCCTCCAACCAACTAACCCCTTTGGCCAAGGGTTTCCTAGATCAGTCATGAGGTGACTAAGGGAGTAATGCACAGCCGGATACTAGTCTTGCCTACGCCATGCGAGGTGGCTAGGTGTGAATAATACTATTGGGAGAGGATAAACATCACATCATAGTCATGAGACTATGGCAGTAGTTGTGTGCTATTGGACAACATGCTAGTAGTTGTGTGCTACTAGTGGATTGCTATGTGAGACTATGGCAGTGATTGTGTATCACTGGACAGTAGTTGTGTACTACGATAGCGGTGGTTGTGTACCACTGGCAGTGATTGTGTATCACTGAACAGTGGTTGTGTACTACTATAGCAGTGGTTGTGTACAACTGGCGATGATTGTGTATCACTGGACAATAGTTGTGTAGTACTATAGCGGTGGTTGTGTATCACTAGACAATAACTGTGTACTACTATAGCGGTGGTTGTGTACCACTAACGGTGATTGTGTATCACTGGACAGTAGTTGTGTACCACTGGCGGTGGTTGTGTACCACTGGCGGTGGTTGTGTACCACTGGACAGTAGTTGTATACTACTATGGCAGTGGTTGTGTACCACTATGACAGTAGTTGTATACTACCATGACTTGGCAGCAATTGTGTTCCATTGAATGGCATTGTAGTAGCCGTGTGCTACTAGTTGATTGCCATGGAGACTACCAGACGGCTTGGAAGTAGCTTTATGCTAATGTTTGATCGCAGCATAGTCATGGAGACTATGGCAGATGATTTGAGCTACCGATGGCATGGTAGTAGTTGTGTGCTACTAGTTGATTGCAGAGTAGTCAATGGACTACTAGATGAAGACATCATGGAAAGATACCTCCCTAGCTAAGAGCGAGTGTTGATGTTTTGGTAGCTACGGGAGGTATTATCCTCTAGAAAACCTTTCTAAGAAGAGGAGAAGATTCCAGAAGTCTAGGAAGACCATTAAACACATGAAGAACACCTAAAAAGAGAAGTCGACCCACAAGAAAAAGAATAAAGTGAAATTAAAATCTCCAAAGAAGAAGTCGGCCTAGCTAAGTGACTTGAAGACTATAAATAGAGGAGACATCTTACTCATTTGGACACAAACTCACTCACTCTTTCATTGAAGAAGGGCGCGCAAGTCTAAGGCAAGGAAGAATCTACTGCACTGCGGCATCTGAGGTTCTTGGTTATTCTCAGTGGTGGTTTTCTCTTGTGCGTTATCTCTGGGAAGAGGTGCGCTATTGTTGTATGGTGTTGCTATTGCAGCTGCTAGCACTAATTTGTGCTCTAGCCTAGTGCTAGGGTTTCCTCATTGTCTATTGCTCTTGAGAGCCGGTTTATGGTTGGATTATCTTGGACGGAATCTATCTAAGAAAGGTTGGCTGGGTTTTTCCCCCATTTGGGGTTTTCCCAGGATAAACTCTTGTGTTCTCTTGTTCTTGTTTATGCTACTTATTTTCCAGTATATGATATAACTGTTATTAAAAGAAGATCTAAGAACATTGGTAACCCTACTGCTCTATAAATAAAGAAAATCTAACACGCACAAGGAAGTTGAAGCTCAGTTTTGACAGTTTTTCTATTTTTGGGTTACTGGTTATCTTGGAGAGTGCGCCACACTTGGAGAAGCTCTTGCTTAGTTATTCTTGGTCATATTATTGAGGAGCTAGGTCTTGGTGATGCTAGCCTTGGGGAGGATCTTTTCTGTATGGTATTTTGTCTATTGATGGTGATGTACTAGTAATATCTTGTACTGAATTCTTCTAGAGAAAGGTTGTTGGGTTTTCTCCCAAGTTTGGGTTTCCCATGATAAACTCTTGTGTTCTTGTGTCTACTGTGCATGGTTCATATTTCTATATCTTGTTATTTCTACTGCATTGTTATAGTTGATATTTTCAGTGTATAGTTATTCTATGATAATTGTTGTATGAAAGTGAATCTTCTTATTAATCATAAGGAAATAACTATCAAGAGCTGAGATTCATATAAACACCAACATGGTATCAGAGCTAGTTGAAATATTGCCACTGCGCAGTTTCAATTTATCACTGCACAAATCTTAGCTTGTCAAGCTCGTTGAGCAATTTATTGGAGGACGCCGAGATTAATTTTGCCATAGATCAACTCGCCCTACCCTAACACACCTCCTAGTGGTCTCAAATTACAACTTGGTGAAAGTTGAAATTTCTCACTGCAGTTGCATGTTACAGTTGCAGTTGCAGTTGCCAACTGCTAGTTGCAGTTGCCAACTACAGTTGCCAGTTGCAGTTACAGTGCCAGTTACAGTTGCCAGTTGCAGTTACAGTGCCAGTTGCAGTTGCCAGTTGCACAAACCTTGAGATTAGAAGACAAGTTGGATGGTGCTACAAATTTTACAGGTACACACTTGTATATAAATTATATCATGAGGATGTTTGCAGGAGATGTATACTTGGCAAAAGGACCTTTGACCAAGCAGTGACAGTAGACCCGAAGGGATCTTAGATCTAGTGCACACAGAGAAATAACGCACCCTCCCTAGCAATTAAGACTCCAGGTTTGCATATCAGGTTAGATATTTTTATATTGTTGCATCTTAAATAAATATCATAACCGGGACAATAGTCTTTAGTGTTCTATTACTGTTGGGTACCTTTTTTTGCTATCAAATGTCTTGAATATTGTTAGTACTATGATCATTATGTAAATTCTCACTATACTAATGATGCACTTGTTTGCAAGATAGACTTGATCTCCTCTAGGAGATGTTCTTGATTGTTGTCTTTGTCCCGGGCAGGTTACTATGGAGGTCACAACACTAGAAAAGTGTTGCTCTTGTCTTTTGTTCTTGTTTTGTTCCGGGCAGGTTACCACGGAGGAATGATTGGTAACAACACTGGAAAAGTGTTGTTCCTGTTTCCCCATTTTTTATTCTTGCTCTGATTTCCTTATCAGAAGAATATTATTCTTTTTTGCTATTTTTGTTATTGCGCTTGTTCCAGGCAGATCAGACTTCAGAAAATGCAAAGGGAGTAGATGGCTCCAGAGATTGTACAAACTCAAAGGGAGTCATGTTTCAAAGGGAGCATGGTACTTGAGGATTGATGGATACTTGATGAGCTTGGTTTTAACCAAGAATGTACAGACTCAGAGTGGGTCTGATCTCAGAGAGAGTCAATTGACTCAGAGGAAGAGTCATTCATTCAGAAGGAGTTCCCCCTCAGATTCAGGTGGGAGAGAGACATCTTCCAAGACTGACAGACAAGTGTCATGATTTAAGGAGGCTTCGAGGAGATGTGATCTTGCTACAGTGACAGAGGAGGCAACCAGTTAGAAAAACTAGGCATGGATTTTGTCTGTCACAGAGGGAGTGTTGATGTTTTACTTATACAGCTAGCAGTTACAGTTCTTCTTTATTATTACAATCATTTAGCACATTAGCTGCATAAATAAGATATCTGAAAGAGATGTAATCACATAAACAATAGAGACACACAGATTATCCTGGGAAACCCTCCTGGGGAAGAAAACCCAACAAAAACTTCCTCAATATAGATAGACAAAAAACAAAGCAGAAGATCCTCCTCTACTCCTTCACTAGGAAAGAGTAGCGCATTACTTAACCAAGAGATACCAAGATATAGACCAAGAACCCTCCTTAACGTCACACCTAACTGCAGTAGGTTCTCCTCCAAGACTTGTGCACTGCAGAGCTAGTTGGTGTGTGTGTCCAAATGAGGCGTTGGCCTCCCTTATAAATAGTGATCTGGCTAGCCTAAAATTAGGTCTAGGCTGAACTGTCACTTTACCCTCTTGATTTACATTTAATTGTCAAGGTACAATAGGGCCGACTTTTACAAAGAAACAATAGGGCCTAATTAACAAATATAATATAACAATATTATTCAACACTCCTTCTTAGGTAGAATATTCTTCGAAGTTACAATATTTCAACACTCCCCCTTAACAAGAAGGGTATTCTACTGACAACATCAATAACAACTGACTGGACTCGATACAACATCAAGAGGAGGAGACATCATCATCAACATCTGGAACACTGTCTGCCATATCAATAAATCATCGAAAGTTTTTCTCATCATCAACATCGGTAGAAACTAAGCATCGTCATCATCTGCAACACGGAGCTAGAGTAACATCATCATCATCTGCAGCGCGGAGCTGGAGTAACATCATCATCATCAACAGCATGAAGCTGGAACATCAACATCAACAGCACGAAGTTGGAACAACAACATCAATGGCAACAGATTGAGACGGGAGCATCAACAGCAGCAGCAACAACAACAACAGTGGGCACTCCGACAAACTGTCCATCCGGACCTTACGGGATATGTCCAGGGATAATAAAATCCCCTAGGATATAAATCCTAACGAGCTGCGACACTACTAACCACAGCAAGTATATACATACATAGGCACTCCGACAAACCGTCCATCAGGACCTTACGGGATCTGTCCAGGGATGATCAATCCCCTAGGATATAAATCCTAATGAGCTGCCATGTTGGTGATCAGGATACCATAGTATCATCAGCGTCACTCCCCCTTTCAAGGGAAGTCCTTTCGAACAACACCAAGCTTGTCTTGGAAGTACTCAAACTTCACGCGAGACAGAGGCTTAGTCAACACATCTGCTACCTGCTCATCTGTGCCAACATATTGGAGCTTCACAACTCCCTTTTGTACCATATCACGAATGTAGTGGTACCGGATCTCAATGTGCTTCATCTTATCGTGGAACACTAGGTTCTCTGTCATCTTTATGCAACTCTGGTTATCACAAAAGATCACGGTAGCATCCATCTCTAGGTCAAATAGACATGTCAACAACTTCCGAAGCCATATGGCTTCACAACTAGCAGAGCATGCTGCAATGTAATCCTGTTCTGTCGTACTGAAAGCAATACTAGATTGCTTCTTGCTTTGCCACGAAGTCATGGCTGACCCTAAACTGAAACAACATCATGAAGAGCTTTTTCTATCTAAAGCACTTCCAGTCCAATTTGAATCAATATAGCCATACAATCTGAAGTCACAATCTCCAGTATAACAGAGGCCATAGTCCAACGTACCCTTAAGGTATCTCATCACATGTTTTACAACTACAAAGTGAACACGTCTGGGCTCCACCAGATACTAACTCAAGGTATTCACAGCAAAGCCTATATCTGGTCTGGTATTCATTAGATACATCAACGAACCAATCACCTGTCTATATAGAGTAACATCAACTATTTCTGACGAAGTATCAGCCAATAACTTCAGATTCGTCTCCATAGGAGAGGACATGGCTTTACAGTGCATCATGTCGAATCTCTTCAGAATTTCCACAGCATACTTTCCTGGATTAAGGAAAATCTCTTCTAGGCTCTGCCATACTTCAAGACCTAAGAAATAGTGCATTGGGCCTAGGTCCTTCATTTCAAATTCAGAGGCAAGCTTCTTCTTACAATCTGTGATGAGCTTTTCTTCATTTGTCAAAAATAAGTCATCCACATATAGCAGCAATATAACTGGTCCATCATTCTCAATCTTGAAGTAAAGGTTGGGATCAGCTTTACTTTTGGTAAAGCCCAAACTCATCAGAAAACTATCAATCATGTCATACCAAGCTCTTGGAGCTTGCTTCAACTTGCAGACATGAGTCTTCCTGTCCTGTACTTCGAAACCAAATTTTCACATTACATTGTACCAAACTAGTACACTTGCTTAGCGCAACTTAATCTACATAATCATGTGTTGGTTCTATGTGCTTTCTGCAAAGCATTATTTGTCTCACTGCCTGAGAGTATGTCCTCTACTTTTTCTGCAATTGTTCCTTCTGGAACCAGGACTCTGCACCTGTAGCTGCAATTTCTGAAGCTGAGAATGACTGCTCTATTCTCACTGTAGTTGTTGAACTCTGAGAGTAGCTCCTCTATTCTATCATGGCAATAGCTTCATTTGAAACTGAGAGTGGTTGATATTGAAGGTAGATTTTCTTCTTTCATGGAGGCAACTCAATCTCCTATTGTAGTCATGTCTTCATGGCCCAACTCATGTACTGCACCAACTGGTATTGGAGATAACTCAATCTCAAATACAGGGATTGTCATAGCTACTCCCTCTGATTCTCATATTTGTCGGTTTCTATTCATGAATCATGTTTGTTCTATATATACTTCTTCTGATTACTGGAGCAAGTGTCTCATCATATTCTTCTCCCTCTTACTAGGAGAATCTTCTAGACACAAATCAGGCTTTGTACATCTTTAGATTGTTATCTGCAACATGCTTGATCTGTTAGATCAATCTTGGAAGTCACCATTAACTTCCCTTCTGGTCTCAATGCAAAAATTGTATCCCAATCCTTCTGACTGGCTTCTTCCTCTATCACCGAAACAAGGGAATCTTCCTAGGAGATTTCACATCTCCTAGAAGTCTTTGAAGCTACGATCCAGCCTTCTCAACTCATGGCATTTGTCTGTCGGTCCTGGAAGACAACCCTTTTTCCCATCTGATCCTCTCTGAGAGCAGGCTCACTCTTGAGTATTCATACTCCCTCTGAAGCTTGACTCCCTCTGAGTCTATATAATCCTCAGAGCTATCTGCTCCCTCTGATATGGCTCATCAATGCTATATGGCTTTACATCCTGCAAAGTGTCATGGGACCATGCTGGCCTTCTCCTGGTTACTGCATTGATTCTGGGTAGGCCCTTCTGGCTCTACTAACTCTTTCTGATGATCTTAATAGTGATCAAATCCACTAGAGGGATTTGTTTTGTCATCTTTGGAGCCTTCTGCTCCTCATGATCTGTCTCCATATGAGATGTTTTGTATCTAACAAAAGTAGCTTCTTCTTCTTCTTCTTCTTCTTCTTCGATACATGGATGTATATGGTTATGTATACAACTTGGATAGTCTGCTCCATGTCTCATCTAATATGCTACCTCCTGCAACCGTCAATATAGCTCCCTCAGGGTTATTACCTATGACCTGCCCAGAGCAAGAACAACAAGGGAGAAACAGTAGACAAGAACAATACTCTTTATAACAATAATAGAAATAATAGCGAGAACAATCGTCACAGTAGCTCCTTCAGAGCTATCACTTGTGACCTACCTGAAACAAGGGTCAAGAGTAAGAAATACAATAATAAGAAATGAGAGCAACACTCTTCTAGTGTTGTGATCAATCATTCCTCCATGGTAACCTGGAAACAAAACAAGAAGTTTCTCCTGGAGGAGATGTTAGTTATATCTAGTAAATAATTACAATAAGCATTTATCTCAATATTGCTCACATGCTACCAAGTATTCAATAATAAAACTTTTCAAAGATTGCTATCACAATTATAGTTTTTAGTTGTTATCAAACTTCATATGTGCAAATTTGAATCTTATCAATTTAATCAATCAAACCTGGAACCTGGAGTCTTGTCCTCAAGAATGAGTGTTGTTGTTTTTCTTCCTTCACTCAAGATGACAAGTATTTTCTTCAACCTGTCCTCTGTACTAAGACAATATGCTATCTTGACAGAAATCTGAGTTAGGGAATAAACTCTATAATTTCAATTTTAATCAATCTAATACTTTGACTTTAATTTTGACCAATGGTTAGTATGATAACTTCAACAAATCAAAATGCACGTGAATACTCATAAGATCACAATAATGCCATAACAAGTAGAGGCCTATCAAAGTAATCAAACCTGGGGTGCATAGTTCCTCTGAATGTGTTGGATCTGAAATCCTTCTAGATCTATGATTGTTGCTTAGACAAAAGATCCTTTCTCCTGCAAGTACCCTTTAAAATAATGATACAATTTGAGCATATGTAAGTACATACCTCTGAGAGTATCGACAAGTAGTGGCACCATCCAGCAGCAACAGCAAGCAATAACGAACACTTGAAACTTCAAAGGTGCTTCAACTTGTAACTTAAAGTTAGTTGGAGATTTGTTAGGGTAAGGCGCACTAGGACAATAAAAATCAATCCCAACACTTCACAAAAACTTTCACTGCAACTGGTATTGCAGTTGGTGTTGCAACTGGCATGAAGGAACCGGTACAAAGGAACCGGCACTGCAACTGCAACTGGTACTTCAACTGCAACTGCAACTGGTACTTCAATTGCAACTGCAACTTAGGGTTTTATGAGGAAACCCTAATTTTTCAAACTTCAAATTTCGGAATTCTGATCCAAGGACTAGATGTGCCCTCCTAAGGCGAGCTCCTAGATGTGGTTACTTACCCCAACATCCTCCTTAAACAGGGAAAACGTCACACTTAGGGTTTATGCAGAAACCCTAATTCTGCAGCAGCTACAATATTGGAAACTGGATTTTGGAGAGGGTGCGCTGAGGCTAGTCACTTCTTATAAGTTGTGAGTTGGTCTCTTTCAAACCTGGCTCTGATACCATGTTGATGTTTTACTTATACATCTAGCAGTTATGGTTCTTCTTTATTATTACAATCATTTAGCACATTAGCTACATAAATAAGATCATTGAAAGAGAGGCAATCACAGAAACAATAGAGACACACAGATTATCCTGGGAAACCCTCATGGGGAAGAAAACCCAGCAAAAACTTCCTCAATATAGATAGACCAAAAAAAATGCAGAAGATCCTCCTCTACTCCTTCACTAGGAAAGAGTAGCGCACTACTTAACCAAGAGATATCAAGACATAGACCAAGAACCCTCCTTGACATCACACCTAACCGCAACAGGCTCTCCTCCAAGACTTGCGCACTGCAGAGCTAGTTGGTGCGTGTGTCCAAATGAGGCGCAGGCCTCCCTTATAAATAGTGGTCTGGCGAGCCTAAAATTAGGTCTAGGCCAACCTGTCACTTTACCCTCTTAATTTACATTTAATTGTCAAGGCACGGTAGGGCCGACTTTTACAAAGGAACAATAGGCCTAATTAACAAATATAATATAACAATATTATTTAACACTCCTTAGGTAGGATATTCTTCAAAGTTACAATATTTCAACAGGGAGCAGCCAGTGAGGCAGACTGGACAGCAGGACTTACTCTAGTGATAGAGGGAGTTGGCCTCAGAGTTCGAGATGGAGGATCCTGGTCGGATGTACTCTTGGGATTAGAGGTGTGGATTAGATGAGATCTTCCTCATTCAAAGGATACTGATGAGATTTGATATGATGGATTGCAAGTCCATGACTACACCTATGATGACAAATTTGAAGAAGTTGAGTGATTCTGCTTCATATTCATATTTGGTGGATCCCACAACGTGCATGCAGTTGATTGGATCCTTGATGTACCTGGTTAATGCCAAGCCAGATATTTGCTTTGTAGAGAGCACCCTGAGCCAGTATTTGGTTGAAGCCAAGGCAGTTCCAATAGGTGGCAGCGAAGCATGGTACAGTTGGATATGATTTGTCTTAGGTGATGAAGTAAGGCTGCAGAGATATACATATTTCGAATGAGCAGGGAGTGCAGTAGATAGATTGAGCACCTCAAGGTGTTGCTTCAGCTTGGAATCAATTATGATTTCCAGGATAAGCTGGAAGCAGGCTTCTATAGCACTCAATACAGTAGAAACGAAGTATGTCACAACTAGTATTGCAAGTCGTGAGGCAATGTGGCTTCAAAAGCTCCTTGCGGGACTTCATCTGACTTCATCCAAGACATGGTACAGAAGGAGCAATGAAGCTCCAGTACTTATCCATAGATGAGTAGATTGCAAATATCCTTCCAGAGTGGCCATGTTGATTTGGCTAAGGAGGATGATACACAGGATTAGTCATGTTGATTTAGCTAGTGATGAGCGTTGATGTTTTAACATCGGGCAGACGTTCTCCCAAATTGGTCATGCACGGGGCTATGTTAGTGTTGATATGACCAAGGGAGAATGATTCATTCACTCACGAGGCTCTGTTAGGTGAATGGCCCAGGTATGTTGATAACATCGGGCAGCGTTCCCCCGGATTGGTCATGCACAGGGCTATGCTAGTGTTGATATGACCAAGGGGAGAATGACTCATTCACTCACAAGGCTCTACTAGTGGTGAATGGCCCAGGTATGTTGATGTTCTCCAGGTTCGGGCAGACATTCTTCCTAGATTGGTCATGCATGGGGCTATGCTAGTGCTGACATGACCAAAGGAGAATGATTCACTCATCCACGGGGCTTTGCTAGTGGTGAGTGGCACAGATAAGCATAAGGCAGACATTATCCCATAATGGTCATGCACGGGGCTATGCTAGTGCTAATATGACCAAGGGTAATGATTCATTCACTCACGGGGCTCTGCTATCCTTCTCCTGTCAAGGAGTGGATGGACTCGAGATGTTATCACATGCATATTCCAGGATGGAATGCATGTGCGAAGATGGCACATCAACATGACTGGTGAAGACAACCTTTTTATGACAGAAGAAATCCAAGTATGGAGAATGCCTCCCTCGTTGAGAGGGAGTGTTGGAGATTTGCAACTTCGGGCGGTCATTCTCCACAAGAAAGTACAAGAAGACCCATCTACACCATTACAGAAGCCCCAAGAAGAAGTTGAAGACCCAGGAAGAGAAGTCGACCCCAAAGGAAAAATAATAATAAAATTAAAGACCCAGAAATAAGAAGTCGACCCCAGACTAGCGCTCAAATCAGTATAAATGCAGGACTAGCTCATTTAATTTTGACAGTCAGACAGCTCCTTCTGCAGTGCGCACAAGGCAGTTGCAGCTGCAGTTTGGCAGTTTCGCTATTTTTGGGTTACTGGTTATCTTGGAGAGTGCGCAGTGCGCCACACTTGGAGACGCTCTCGCTTGGTTATTCTTGGTCATGTTATTGAGGAGCTAGGTCTTGGTGATGCTAGACTTGGGGAGGATCTTTTCTGTATGGTATTTTGGCTATTGATGGTGATGTACTAGTAATATCTTGGACTAAATTCTTCTAGAGAAAGGTTGTTGGGTTTTCTCCCAAGTTTGGGTTTCCCGGGATAAACTCTCGTGTTCTTGTGTCTACTGTGCATGGTTAATAGTTCTATATCTTGTTATTTCCGCTGCATTGTTATAGTTTTTCAGTGTATAGTTATTCTATGATAATTGTTGTATGAAAGTGAATCTTGTTATTAATCATAAGGCAATAACTATCAAGAGCTGAGAATCATATAAACACCAACATTTTCTTCATAAGTCGGTTATTCTACAAAAATCGCCTAATCTTAATTAATCCAGCAGATCAGCCAGTGCAAAGTGGCCTCAATGCGTGCATGTATCATTTTGATCAACAAAAACATTTTATCTCTGAATGGTAACCATCGGATAAGATTGTCACTAAACTAAAAGATTAAGGACTTTTTCAGTATGCATGATTAAGGACAATTTTTTTATTAACCTTGTGCCTGAGAGAAATCCTGCAGGGGCCCCTGCATCCTTGTGCCTGAGAGAATTCCTGCAGCCCCCCCTGCATTATGAGGCATATCCTGCTCCAGTATTCCAGATCCCAGTCGCAGGTGCCCTCCTAGACATCCTGTCAGGGTTCAGGCCAATGCAAGCCCCACCATAGTGCAGGTAGGCAAGTGGGTGAGCTTTAAGAGCAGAGACAGAGCTGGCCTGCCCGGCTTGATGGCACTCCTTGACTACCACTGAATGATTAAGTCCATGTGTCCCACTGACCATTTTAGAGGTGTTCAAACCACCCGAGGAGGAGACCAACGGATGGATTTTTTCCCTATTTTAAAAAAAATGCATATTTAATGCCCTGCATCAGTTTTTGGTTTTCTGAGTCTTGAGAGAGCAGTTATTTATTTCCTTATGACCTCATGATGGTGGCCTTTTGTTTTTGCAACCCTGTACATATCGCTATATAAATTGGAACATGAAAAACATTAAAGCGAGAGAAATTATAGCAGGTTTGTGCACGAAGCTTTGTAAGTTGCCCATCATCGTTATCTAGCAGCTCCAACGGAACCCAACTCATAAAATGTTCTGTTTTGCTTGATTCCGTTAAAGAAATGCGTTACAAAAGGGTGTAAGGCGGGGGTTTAATTTCTTTAATTCCTGTCTGAAACAGAAATGACGATTGAACTTCGAAACCAATAAATTATAGAGGGCATCTGAAACAAGAACAGAAATAATGGTGGAAAAAAAACCATAAGATGGGACGGTTACCTGAAGAGGATGCAGATGAAGCTGACGATTGCAGAGCAGAGCCATGCTTGGTTGTGCTGCTGTTAATGAGAGACGTAAGGCAGGAGCTAATATGCTGTGTTTCGTCACAATATTCATCGCCATCTTTTTCATTTTTCAAGATTTACTAGCTATATATACATGGAGGGTAGGGACCATGGACGATCGGGGCATCCATGTAGTTCGGTTTTCGCACGGATGCTTGGTGATAGGGCCACATGTGTTTTAATTATAAGAATTATGCAAATGAACATAGCCTCTATGCATAAGTATC